>CAKAJE020000055.1:0-45740 GCA_916610135.2 Macropis europaea | reverse complement strand
GCTGAATTCTTTTATTAACCATAATGTAAAATGATCTAATCGGGTCTCTGTTTGCCTCATCCTAGAAGTATAATAGTGCATTATACTCGCCATTTCATGCGCTTTTAGATGCCGCTTAGCACAGGACGCTATCTGAAATAGGAACGACGTAAATTGAACAAATGTGATAGAATTTTGCTGAATTCTTAAATTAACCATAATATAAAATGACCTAATCGGGTCTCTGTTCGCCCTACCCTAGAAGTTTAATAGTGCATTTCACTCGTCATTTCATGCGCTTTGAGATGCCGCTAAGCCCAATAAGCTATGTGAAATAGGAGCGACGTAAGTTGAACAAATGTGACAGAATTACGCTGCATTCTTATATTCACCTTAATGTAAAATGATCTAATCGGGTCTCTGTTCGCCCTAGCCTAGAAGTTTAATAGTGCATTTCACTCGTCATTTCATGCGCTTTGAGATGCCGCTGAGCCCAACAAGCTATCTGTAATAGGAGCGACGTAAATTGAACAAATGTGGTAGAATTCCGCTGAATTCTTAAATTAACCATAATATAAAATAACCTAATCGGGTCTCTGTTTGCCCTACCCTAGAAGTTTAATAGTGCATTTCACACGTCATTTCATGCGGTTTGTGATGCCGCTAAGCCCAATAAGCTATCTGTAATAGAAGCGACGTAAATTGAACAAATGTGATAGAATTTCGTTGAATTCTTATATTAACCAAAATATAAAATGATCTAATCGGGTCTCTGATTGCCCTATCATGGAAGTTTAATAGTGCATTTTACTCGCCATTTCATGCGCCTTCAGATGCCGCTTAGCCCAATAAGCTATCTGAAATAGGAGCGACGTAAATTGAACAAATGTGATAGAATTTCCCTGAAATCTTATATTAAACAAAATATAAAATGATCTAATCGGGTCTCTGATTGCCCTATCATAGAAGATTAACAGTGCATTTCACTCGTCATTTCATGCGCGTTGACATGCCGCTTAGCCCAATAAGCTATCTGAAATAGGAGCGACGTAAATTGAACAAATGTGATAGAATTTCCGTGAAATCTTATATTAAACAAAATATAAAATGATCTAATCGGGTCTCTGATTGCCCTATCATAGAAGTTTAGTGGTGCATATTACTCGCCATTCCACGCGCTTTAAGATGCCGCCTAGCCCAATACGCTATCTGAAATAGGAGCCACGTAAATTGAACAAATGTGATAGAATTTCGCTGAATTCTTATATTAACCAAAGTATAAAATGATCTAATCTGGTCTCTGATTGCCCTATCATAGAAGGTTAATAGTGCATTTTACTCGCCATTCCACGCGCTTTAAGATGCCGCCTAGCCCAGTACGCTATCTGAAATAGAAGCGACGTAAATTGAACAAGTGTGATAGAATCTCGCTGAATACTTATATTAACCTTAATGTAAAATGATGTAATCGGGTCTCTGTTCGCCCTACCCTAGAAGTTTAATAGTGCATTACACTCGTCATTTCATGCGCTTTGAGATGACGCTTAACCCAATACGCTATCTGAAATAGGAGCGACGTAAGTTGAACAAATGTGACAGAATTACGCTGCATTCTTATATTCACCTTAATGTAAAATGATCTCTTCGGGTCTCTGTTCGCCCTACCCTAGAAGTATAATAGTGCATTTCACTCGTCATTTCATGCGCTTTGAGATGCCGCCTAGCCCAATACGCTATCTGAAATAGGAGCGACGTAAATTGAACAAATGTGATAGAATTTCACTGAATTCTTATATTAACCAAAATATAAAATGATCTAATCGGGTCTCTGTTCGCCCTACCATAGAAGTCTAATGGTGCATTTCACTCGCCATTTCATGCGCTTTGCGATGCCGCTTAGCCCAATACGCTATCTGAAATAGGAGCGACGTAAGTTGAACAAATGTGATAGAATTTCGCTGAATTCTTTTATTAACCATAATGTAAAATGATCTGCTCGGGTCTCTGTTCGCCCTAGCCTAGAAGTTTAATAGTGCATTTCACTCGTCATTTCATGCGCTTTGAGATGCCGCTGAGCCCAATAAGCCATTTGTAATAGGAGCGACGCAAATTGAACAAATGTGATAGAATTTCGCTGAATTCTTATATTAACCAAAATATAAAATGATCTAATCGGGTCTCTGATTGCCCTATCATAGAATTTTAATAGTGCATTCGACTCGCCATTCCACCCGCTTTAAGATGCCGCCTAGCCCAGTACGCTATCTGAAATAGGAGCGACGGAAATTGAACAAATGTGATAGAATTTTGCTGAATTCTTAAATTAACCATAATATAAAATGATCTAATCGGGTCTCTGTTTGCCTCATCCTAGAAGTATAATAGTGCATTATACTCGCCATTTCATGCGCTTTTAGATGCCGCTTAGCACAGGACGCTATCTGAAATAGGAACGACGTAAATTGTACAAATGTGATAGAATTTTGCTGAATTCTTAAATTAACCATAATATAAAATGACCTAATCGGGTCTCTGTTTGCCCTACCCTAGAAGTTTAATAGTGCATTTCACTCGTCATTTCATGCGCTTTGAGATGCCGCTAAGCCCAATAAGCTATATGTAATAGAAGCACCGTAAATTGAACAAATGTGATAGAATTTCGCTGAATTCTTAAATTAACCATAATATAAAATGATCTAATCGGGTCCCTGTTTGCCCTACCCTAGAAGTTTAATAGTGCATTTCACTCGTCATTTCATGCGCTTTGAGATGCCGCTTAGCCCAATACGCTATCTGAAATAGGAGCGACGTAAATTGAACAAATGTGATAGAATTTCGTTGAATTCTTATATTAACCAAAATATAAAATGATCTAATCGGGTCTCTGATTGCCCTATCATGGAAGTTTAATAGTGCATTTTACTCGCCATTTCATGCGCCTTCAGATGCCGCTTAGCCCAATAAGCTATCTGAAATAGGAGCGACGTAAATTGAACAAATGTGATAGAATTTCCGTGAAATCTTATATTAAACAAAATATAAAATGATCTAATCGGGTCTCTGATTGCCCTATCATAGAAGTTTAGTAGTGCATTTTACTCGTCATCCCACGCGCTTTATGGTGCCGCCTAGCCCAGTACGCTATCTGAAATAGGAGCGACGTAAGTTGAACAAATGTGATAGAATTACGCTGTATTCTTACATTAACCATAATGTAAAATGATCTAATCGGGTCTCTGTTTGCACTACCCTAGAAGTTTAATAGTGCATTTCACTCGCCACTTCATGCGCTTTGACATGCCGCTAAGCACAATAAGTTATCTGTAATAGGAGCGACGTAAATTGAACAAATGTGATAGAATTTCGCTGAATTCTTATATTAACCAAAATATAAAATGATCTAATCGGGTCTCTGATTGCCCTATCATAGAAGTTTAGTGGTGCATATTACTCGCCATTCCACGCGCTTTAAGATGCCGCCTAGCCCAATACGCTATCTGAAATAGGAGCCACGTAAATTGAACAAATGTGATAGAATTTCGCTGAATTCTTATATTAACCAAAGTATAAAATGATCTAATCTGGTCTCTGATTGCCCTATCATAGAAGGTTAATAGTGCATTTTACTCGCCATTCCACGCGCTTTAAGATGCCGCCTAGCCCAGTACGCTGTCTGAAATAGAAGCGACGTAAATTGAACAAGTGTGATAGAATCTCGCTGAATACTTATATTAACCTTAATGTAAAATGATGTAATCGGGTCTCTGTTCGCCCTACCCTAGAAGTTTAATAGTGCATTTCACTCGTCATTTCATGCGCTTTGAGATGACGCTTAACCCAATACGCTATCTGAAATAGGAGCGACGTAAGTTGAACAAATGTGATAGAATTTCGCTGAATTCTTTTATTAACCATAATGTAAAATGATCTGCTCGGGTCTCTGATTGCCCTATCATAGAAGTTTAGTAGTGCATTTTACTCGTCATCCCACGCGCTTTATGGTGCCGCCTAGCCCAGTACGCTATCTGAAATAGGAGCGACGTAAGTTGAACAAATGTGATAGAATTACGCTGTATTCTTACATTAACCATAATGTAAAATGATCTAATCGGGTCTCTGTTTGCACTACCCTAGAAGTTTAATAGTGCATTTCACTCGCCACTTCATGCGCTTTGACATGCCGCTAAGCACAATAAGTTATCTGTAATAGGAGCGACGTAAATTGAACAAATGTGATAGAATTTCGCTGAATTCTTATATTAACCAAAATATAAAATGATCTAATCGGGTCTCTGATTGCCCTATCATAGAAGTTTAGTGGTGCATATTACTCGCCATTCCACGCGCTTTAAGATGCCGCCTAGCCCAATACGCTATCTGAAATAGGAGCCACGTAAATTGAACAAATGTGATAGAATTTCGCTGAATTCTTATATTAACCAAAGTATAAAATGATCTAATCTGGTCTCTGATTGCCCTATCATAGAAGGTTAATAGTGCATTTTACTCGCCATTCCACGCGCTTTAAGATGCCGCCTAGCCCAGTACGCTGTCTGAAATAGAAGCGACGTAAATTGAACAAATGTGATAGAATCTCGCTGAAAACTTATATTAACCTTAATGTAAAATGATCTAATCGGGTCTCTGTTCGCCCTACCCTAGAAGTTTAATAGTGCATTTTGTTCGCCATTTCATGCGCTTTGAGATGCCGCGTAGCCCAATACGCTATCTGAAATAGGAGCGACGTAATTTGAACAAATGTGATAGAATTTCCCTGAATTCTCATATTAACCTTAATGTAAAATGATCTAATCGGGTCTCTGTTCGCCCTACCCTAGAAGTTTAATAGTGCATTTCACTCGTCATTTCATGCGCTTTAAGATGCCGCCTAGCCCAGTACGCTATCTGAAATAGGAGCGACGTAAATTTTACAAATGTGATAGAATTTCGTTGAATTCTTATATTAACCAAAACATAAAATGATCTAATCGGGTCTCTGATTGCCCTATCATAGAAGTTTAATAGTGCATTTCACTCGCCATTCCACGCGCTTTAAGATGCCGCCTAGCCCAGTACGCTATCTGAAATAGGAGCGACGTAACTTGAACAAATGTGATAGAATCACGCTGCATTCTTATATTAACCGTAATATAAAATGATCTAATCGGGTCTCTGTTTGCCTTATCCTAGAAGTATAATAGCGCATTATACTCGCCATTTCATGCGCTTTTAGATGCCGCTTAGCCCAGGACGCTATCTGAAATAGGAACGACGTAAATTGAACAAATGTGAGAGAATTTTGCTGAATTCTTAAATTAACCATAATATCAAATGATCTAATCGGGTCTCTGTTTGCCCTACCCTAGAAGTTTAATAGTGCATTTCACTCGCCATTCCACGCGCTTTAAGATGCCGCCTAGCCCAGTACGCTATCTGAAATAGGAGCGACGTAACTTGAACAAATGTGATAGAATCACGCTGCATTCTTATATTAACCGTAATATAAAATGATCTAATCGGGTCTCTGTTTGCCTTATCCTAGAAGTATAATAGCGCATTATACTCGCCATTTCATGCGCTTTTAGATGCCGCTTAGCCCAGGACGCTATCTGAAATAGGAACGACGTAAATTGAACAAATGTGAGAGAATTTTGCTGAATTCTTAAATTAACCATAATATCAAATGATCTAATCGGGTCTCTGTTTGCCCTACCCTAGAAGTTTAATAGTGCATTTCACTCGTCATTTCATGCGCTTTGAGACGCCGCTTCGCCCAATACGCTATTTGAAATAGGAGCGACGTAAATTGAACAAATGTGATAGAATTTCGCTGAATTCTTAAAGTAACCTTAATATAAAATGATCTAATCGGGTCTCTGTTTGCCCTACCCTAGAAGTTTAATAGTGCATTTCACTCGTCATTTCATGCGCTTTGAGATGCCGCTAAGCACAATAAGCTATCTGGAATAGCAGCGACGTAAATTGAACAAATGTGAAAGAATTACGCCGCATTCTTATATTAACCGTAATATAAAATGATCTAATCGGGTCTCTGTTTGCCTTATCCTAGAAGTTTAATAGTGCATTTTACTCGCCATTCCACGCGCTTTAAGATGCCGCCTAGCCCAGTGCGCTACCTGAAATAGGAGCGACGTAAGTTGAACAAATGTGATAGAATTACGCTGAATTCTTATATTAACCGTAATATAAAATGATCTAATCGGGTCTCTGTTTGCCTTATCCTAGAAGTTTAGTATTGCATTTTACTCGCCATTTCATGCGCTTTGAGATACCGCTTAGCCCAATACGCTATCCGAAATAGGAGCGACGTAAATTGAACAAATGTGATAGAACTTCGCTGAATTCTTAAATTAACTATAATATAAAATGATCTAATCGGGTCACTGATTGCCCTACCCTAGAAGTTTAATAGTGCATTTTGCTCGCCATTTCATGCGCTTTGAGATGCCGCTTAGCCCAATACGCTATCTGAAATATGAGCGACGTAAATTGAACAAATGTGATAGAATTTCGCTGAATTCTTATATTAACCAAAATATAAAATGATCTAATCGGGTCTCTGATTGCCCTATCATAGAAGTTTAGCAGTGCATTTTACTCGCCATTCCACGCGCTTTAAGATGCCGCCTAGCCCAGTACGCTATCTAAATTAGGAGCGACGTAAGTTGAACAAATGTGATAGAATTTCGCTGAATTCTTAAATTAACTATAATATAAAATGATTTTATCGGGTCTCTGTTGGCCCTACCCTAGAAGTTTAATAGTGCATTTTACTCGCCATTTCATGCGCTTTGAGATGCCGCTTAGTGCAATACGCTATCTGAAATATGAGCGACGTAAATTGAACAAATGTGATAGAATTTCGCTGAATTCTTATATTAACCAAAATGTAAAATGATCTAATCGGGTCTCCGATTGCCCTACCCTAGAAGTTTAATAGTGCATTTCACTCGCCACTCCACGTGCTTTAGGGTGCCGCCTAGCCCAGTATGCTATCCGAAATAGGAGCGACGTAAATTGAACAAATGTGATAGAATTACGCTGAATTCTTACATTAACCATAATGTAAAATGATCTAATCGGGTCTCTGTTTGCACTACCCTAGAAGTTTAATAGTGCATTTCACTCGCCACTTCATGTGCTTTGACATGCCGCTAAGCACAATAAGTTATCTGTAATAGGAGCGACGTAAATTTTACAAATGTAATAGAATTTCGTTGAATTCTTATATTAACCAAAATATAAAATGATCTAATCGGGTCTCTGATTGCCCTATCATAGAAGTTTAATAGTGCATTTTACTCGCCATTCCACGCGCTTTAAGATGCCGCCTAGCCCAGTACGCTATCTGAAATAGGAGCGACGTAACTTGAACAAATGTGATAGAATCACGCTGCATTCTTTTATTAACCGTAATATAAAATGATCTAATCGGGTCTCTGTTTGCCTTATCCTAGAAGTATAATAGTGCATTTTGTTCGCCATTTCATGCGCTTTGAGATGCCGCATAGCCCAATACGCTATCTGAAATTGGAGCGACGTAAATTGAACAAATGTGATAGAATTTCCCTGAAATCTTATATTAAACAAAATATAAAATGATCTAATCGGGTCCCTGATTGCTCTATCATAGAAGTTTACTAGTGCATTTTACTCGCCCTTCCACGCGCTTTAAGGTGCCGCCTAGCCCAGTACGCTATCTGAAATAGGAGCGACGTAAATTGAGCAAATGTGATAGAATTTTGCTGAATTCTTAAATTAACCATAATATAAAATGATCTTATCGGGTCTCTGTTTGCCCTACCCTAGAAGTTTAATAGTGCATTTCACTCGTCACTTTATCCGCTTTGAGATGCCGCTAAGCCCAATAAGCTATCTGTAATAGGAGCGACGTAAATTTTACAAATGTGATAGAATCTCGCTGAATACTTATATTAACCTTAATGTAAAATGATCTAATCGGGTCTCTGTTCGCCCTACCCTAGAAGTTTAATAGTGCATTTTGTTCGCCATTTCATGCGCTTTGAGATGCCGCTGAGCCCAATACGCTATTTGAAATAGGAGCGACGTAAATTGAACAAATGTGATAGAATTTCACTGAATTCTTATATTAACCAAAATATAAAATGATCTAATCGGGTCTCTGTTCGCCCTACCATAGAAGTCTAATGGTGCATTTCACTCGCCATTTCAGGCGCTTTGCGATGCCGCTTAGGCCAATACGCTATCTGAAATAGGAGCGACGTAAGTTGAACAAATGTGATAGAATTTCGCTGAATTCTTTTATTAACAATAATGTAAAATGATCTGCTCGGGTCTCTGTTCGCCCTAGCCTAGAAGTTTAATAGTGCATTTCACTCGTCATTTCATGCGCTTTGAGATGCCGCTTAGCCCAATACGCTATCTGAAATAGGAGCGACGTAAATTGAACAAATGTGATAGAATTTCGCTGAATTCTTATATTAACCAAAGTATAAAATGATCTAATCTGGTCTCTGATTGCCCTATCATAGAAGGTTAACAGTGCATTTTACTCGCCATTCCACGCGCTTTAAGATGCTGCCTAGCCCAGTACGCTGTCTGAAATAGAAGCGACGTAAATTGAACAAGTGTGATAGAATCTCGCTGAAAACTTATATTAACCTTAATGTAAAATGATCTAATCGGGTCTCTGTTCGCCCTACCCTAGAAGTTTAATAGTGCATTTTGTTCGCCATTTCATGCGCTTTGAGATGCCGCATAGCCCAATACGCTATCTGAAATTGGAGCGACGTAAATTGAACAAATGTGATAGAATTTCCCTGAAATCTTATATTAAACAAAATATAAAATGATCTAATCGGGTCTCTGATTGCTCTATCATAGAAGTTTAGTAGTGCATTTTACTCGCCCTTCCACGCGCTTTAAGGTGCCGCCTAGCCCAGTACGCTATCTGAAATAGGAGCGACGTAAATTGAGCAAATGTGATAGAATTTTGCTGAATTCTTAAATTAACCATAATATAAAATGATCTAATCGGGTCTCTGTTTGCCCTACCCTAGAAGTTTAATAGTGCATTTCACTCGTCACTTTATCCGCTTTGAGATGCCGCTAAGCCCAATAAGCTATCTGTAATAGGAGCGACGTAAATTTTACAAATGTGATAGAATCTCGCTGAATACTTATATTAACCTTAATGTAAAATGATCTAATCGGGTCTCTGTTCGCCCTACCCTAGAAGTTTAATAGTGCATTTTGTTCGCCATTTCATGCGCTTTGAGATGCCGCATAGCCCAATACGCTATCTGAAATAGGAGCGACGTAAATTGAACAAATGTGATAGAATTTCCCTGAAATCTTATATTAAACAAAATATAAAATGATCTAATCGGGTCTCTGATTGCTCTATCATAGAAGTTTAGTAGTGCATTTTACTCGCCCTTCCACGCGCTTTAAGGTGCCGCCTAGCCCAGTACGCTATCTGAAATAGGAGCGACGTAAGTTGAACAAATGTGATAGAATTTTGCTGAATTCTTAAATTAACCATAATATAAAATGATCTAATCGGGTCTCTGTTTGCCCTACCCTAGAAGTTTACTAGTGCATTTCACTCGTCACTTTATGCGCTTTGAGATGCCGCTAAGCCCAATAAGCTATCGGAAATAGGAGCGACGAAAGTTGAACAAATGTGACAGAATTACGCTGCATTCTTATATTCACCTTAATGTAAAATGATCTCTTCGGGTCTCTGTTCGCCCTACCCTAGAAGTATAATAGTGCATTTCACTCGCCATTTCATGCGCTTCGAGATGCCGCTTAGCTCAATACGCTATCTGAAATAGGAGCGACGAAAGTTGAACAAATGTGATAGAATTTCGCTGAATTATTTTATTAACCAGAATGTAAAATGATCTAATCTGGTCTCTGTTCGCCCTACCATAGAAGTCTTATAGTGCATTTTACTCGTCATTTCATGCGCTTTGAGATGCCGCTTTGCCCAATACGCTATCTGAAATAGGAGCGACGTAAATTGAACGAATGTGATAGAATTTCACTGAATTCTTATATTAACCAAAATATAAAATGATCTAATCGGGTCTCTGATTGCCCTAGGATAGAAGTTAAATAGTGCATTTTACTCGCCATTCCGAACGCTTTAAGATGCCGCATAGCCCAGTTCGCTATCTGCAATAGGAGCGACGTAAATTGAACAAATGTGATAGAATTTTGCTGAATTCTTAAATTAACCATAGTACAAAATGATCTAATCGGGTCTCTGTTTGCTCTACCCTGGAAGTTTAATAGTGCATTTTGCTCGCCATTTCATGCGCTTTGAGATGCCGCTTAGCTCAATACGCTATTTGAAATAGGAGCGACGTAACTTGAACAAATGTGATAGAATTTCGCTGAATTCTTAAATTAACCATAACATAAAATGATCTAATCGGGTCTCTGTTTGCCCTACCCTAGAAGTTTAATAGTGCATTTTGCTCGCCATTTCATGCGCTTTGAGATGCCGCTGAGCCCAATACGCTATTTGAAATAGGAGCGACGTAAATTGAACAAATGTGATAGAATTTCACTGAACTCTTATATTAACCAAAATATAAAATGATCTAATCGGGTCTCTGTTCGCCCTACCATAGAAGTCTAATGGTGCATTTCACTCGCCATTTCATGCGCTTTGCGATGCCGCTTAGGCCAATACGCTATCTGAAATAGGAGCGACGTAAGTTGAACAAATGTGATAGAATTTCGCTGAATTCTTTTATTAACCATAATGTAAAATGATCTGCTCGGGTCTCTGTTCGCCCTAGCCTAGAAGTTTAATAGTGCATTTCACTCGTCATTTCATGCGCTTTGAGATGCCGCTTAGCCCAATACGCTATCTGAAATAGGAGCGACGTAAATTGAACAAATGTGATAGAATTTCGCTGAATTCTTATATTAACCAAAGTATAAAATGATCTAATCTGGTCTCTGATTGCCCTATCATAGAAGGTTAACAGTGCATTTTACTCGCCATTCCACGCGCTTTAAGATGCTGCCTAGCCCAGTACGCTGTCTGAAATAGAAGCGACGTAAATTGAACAAGTGTGATAGAATCTCGCTGAAAACTTATATTAACCTTAATGTAAAATGATCTAATCGGGTCTCTGTTCGCCCTACCCTAGAAGTTTAATAGTGCATTTTGTTCGCCATTTCATGCGCTTTGAGATGCCGCATAGCCCAATACGCTATCTGAAATTGGAGCGACGTAAATTGAACAAATGTGATAGAATTTCCCTGAAATCTTATATTAAACAAAATATAAAATGATCTAATCGGGTCTCTGATTGCTCTATCATAGAAGTTTAGTAGTGCATTTTACTCGCCCTTCCACGCGCTTTAAGGTGCCGCCTAGCCCAGTACGCTATCTGAAATAGGAGCGACGTAAATTGAGCAAATGTGATAGAATTTTGCTGAATTCTTAAATTAACCATAATATAAAATGATCTAATCGGGTCTCTGTTTGCCCTACCCTAGAAGTTTAATAGTGCATTTCACTCGTCACTTTATCCGCTTTGAGATGCCGCTAAGCCCAATAAGCTATCCGTAATAGGAGCGACGTAAATTTTACAAATGTGATAGAATCTCGCTGAATACTTATATTAACCTTAATGTAAAATGATCTAATCGGGTCTCTGTTCGCCCTACCCTAGAAGTTTAATAGTGCATTTTGTTCGCCATTTCATGCGCTTTGAGATGCCGCGTAGCCCAATACGCTATCTGAAATAGGAGCGACGTAATTTGAACAAATGTGATAGAATTTCCCTGAATTCTCATATTAACCTTAATGTAAAATGATCTAATCGGGTCTCTGTTCGCCCTACCCTAGAAGTTTAATAGTGCATTTCACTCGTCACTTCATGCGCTTTGAGATGCCGCTAAGCCCAATAAACTATCTGAAATAGGAGCGACGTAAATTGAACAAATGTGATAGAATTTCGAAGTATTCTTATGTTTACCAAAATATAAAATGATCTAATCTGATCTCTGTTCGCCATAGCCTAGAAGTTTACTAGTGCATTTTGTTCGCCATTTCATGCGCTTTGTGATGCCACTTAGCCCAATACGCTATCTGAAATAGGAGCGACGTAAATTGAACAAATGTCATAGAATTTCCCTGAAATCTTATATTAAACAAAATATAAAATGATCTAATCGGGTCTCTGATTGCTCTATCATAGAAGTTTAGTAGTGCATTTTACTCGCCCTTCCATGCGCTTGAAGATGCCGCCTAGCCCAGTAGGCTATCTGAAATAGGAGCGACGTAAGTTGAACAAATGTGATAGAATTACGCTGAATTCTTACATTAACCATAATGTAAAATGATCTAATCGGGTCTCTGTTTGCATTACCCTAGAAGTTTAATAGTGCATTTCACTCTCCACTTCATGCGCTTTGACATGCCGCTAAGCACAATAAGTTATCTGTAATAGGAGCGACGTAAATTGAACAAATGTGATAGAATTTCGCTGAATTCTTATATTAACCAAAATATAAAATGATCTAATCGGGTCTCTGATTGCCCTATCATAGAAGTTTAGTGGTGCATATTACTCGCCATTCCACGCGCTTTAAGATGCCGCCTAGCCCAATACTCTATCTGAAATAGGAGTGACGTAAATTGAACAAATGTGATAGAATTTCGCTGAATTCTTATATTAACCAAAGTATAAAATGATCTAATCTGGTCTCTGATTGCCCTATCATAGAAGGTTAATTGTGCATTTTACTCGCCATTCCACGCGCTTTAAGATGCCGCATAGCCCAGTACGCTGTCTGAAATAGAAGCGACGTAAATTGAACAAGTGTGATAGAATCTCGCTGAATACTTATATTAACCTTAATGTAAAATGATCTAATCGGGTCTCTGTTCGCCCTACCCTAGAAGTTTAATAGTGCATTTTGTTCGCCATTTCATGCGCTTTGAGATGCCGCATAGCCCAATACGCTATCTGAAATAGGAGCGACGTAAATTGAACAAATGTGATAGAATTTCCCTGAAATCTTATATTAAACAAAATATAAAATGATCTAATCGGGTCTCTGATTGCTCTATCATAGAAGTTTAGTAGTGCATTTTACTCGCCCTTCCACGCGCTTTAAGGTGCCGCCTAGCCCAGTACGCTATCTGAAATAGGAGCGACGTAAGTTGAACAAATGTGATAGAATTTTGCTGAATTCTTAAATTAACCATAATATAAAATGATCTAATCGGGTCTCTGTTTGCCCTACCCTAGAAGTTTACTAGTGCATTTCACTCGTCACTTCATGCGCTTTGAGATGCCGCTAAGCCCAATAAGCTATCGGAAATAGGAGCGACGTAAGTTGAACAAATGTGACAGAATTACGCTGCATTCTTATATTCACCTTAATGTAAAATGATCTCTTCGGGTCTCTGTTCGCCCTACCCTAGAAGTATAATAGTGCATTTCACTCGCCATTTCATGCGCTTCGAGATGCCGCTTAGCTCAATACGCTATCTGAAATAGGAGCGACGAAAGTTGAACAAATGTGATAGAATTTCGCTGAATTATTTTATTAACCAGAATGTAAAATGATCTAATCTGGTCTCTGTTCGCCCTACCATAGAAGTCTTATAGTGCATTTTACTCGTCATTTCATGCGCTTTGAGATGCCGCTTTGCCCAATACGCTATCTGAAATAGGAGCGACGTAAATTGAACGAATGTGATAGAATTTCACTGAATTCTTATATTAACCAAAATATAAAATGATCTAATCGGGTCTCTGATTGCCCTAGGATAGAAGTTAAATAGTGCATTTTACTCGCCATTCCGAACGCTTTAAGATGCCGCATAGCCCAGTTCGCTATCTGCAATAGGAGCGACGTAAATTGAACAAATGTGATAGAATTTTGCTGAATTCTTAAATTAACCATAGTACAAAATGATCTAATCGGGTCTCTGTTTGCTCTACCCTGGAAGTTTAATAGTGCATTTTGCTCGCCATTTCATGCGCTTTGAGATGCCGCTTAGCTCAATACGCTATTTGAAATAGGAGCGACGTAACTTGAACAAATGTGATAGAATTTCGCTGAATTCTTAAATTAACCATAACATAAAATGATCTAATCGGGTCTCTGTTTGCCCTACCCTAGAAGTTTAATAGTGCATTTTGCTCGCCATTTCATGCGCTTTGAGATGCCGCTGAGCCCAATACGCTATTTGAAATAGGAGCGACGTAAATTGAACAAATGTGATAGAATTTCACTGAATTCTTATATTAACCAAAATATAAAATGATCTAATCGGGTCTCTGTTCGCCCTACCATAGAAGTCTAATGGTGCATTTCACTCGCCATTTCATGCGCTTTGCGATGCCGCTTAGGCCAATACGCTATCTGAAATAGGAGCGACGTAAGTTGAACAAATGTGATAGAATTTCGCTGAATTCTTTTATTAACCATAATGTAAAATGATCTGCTCGGGTCTCTGTTCGCCCTAGCCTAGAAGTTTAATAGTGCATTTCACTCGTCATTTCATGCGCTTTGAGATGCCGCTAAGCCCAATAAGCTATCTGTAATAGAAGCACCGTAAATTGAACAAATGTGATAGAATTTCGCTGAATTCTTAAATTAACCATAATATAAAATGATCTAATCGGGTCCCTGTTTGTCCTACCCTAGAAGTTTAATAGTGCATTTCACTCGTCATTTCATGCGCTTTGAGATGCCGCTTAGCCCAATACGCTATCTGAAATAGGAGCGACGTAAATTGAACAAATGTGATAGAATTTCGCTGAATTCTTATATTAACCAAAGTATATAATGATCTAATCTGGTCTCTGATTGCCCTATGATAGAAGGTTAATAGTGCATTTTACTCGCCATTCCACGCGCTTTAAGATGCCGCCTAGCTCAGTACGCTGTCGGAAATAGAAGCGACGTAAATTGAACAAGTGTGATAGAATCTCGCTGAATACTTATATTATCCTTACTGTAAAATGATCTAATCGGGTCTCTGTTCGCCGTACCCTAGAAGTTTAATAGTGCATTTCACTCGTTATTTCATGCGCTTTGAGATGACGCTTAACCCAATACGCTATGTGAAATAGGAGCGACGTAAGTTGAACAAATGTGATAGAATTTCGTTGAATTCTTATATTAACCAAAATATAAAATGATCTAATCGGGTCTCTGATTGCCCTATCATAGAAGTTTAAAAGTGCATTTTACTCGCCATTTCATGCGCCTTCAGATGCCGCTAAGCCCAATAAGCTATCTGAAATAGGAGCGACGTAAATTGAACAAATGTGATAGAATTTCCCTGAAATCTTATATTAAACAAAATATAAAATGATCTAATCGGGTCTCTGATTGTCCTATCATGGAAGATTAACAGTGCATTTCACTCGTCATTTCATGCGCTTTGACATGCCGCTTAGCCCAATAAGCTATCTGAAATAGGAGCGACGTAAATTGAACAAATGTGATAGAATTTCCGTGAAATCTTATATTAAACAAAATATAAAATTATCTAATCGGGTCTCTGATTGCCCTATAATAGAAGTTTAGTAGTGCATTTTACTCGTCATCCCACGCGCTTTAAGGTGACGCCTAGCCCAGTACGCTATCTGAAATAGGAGCGACGTAAATTGAACAAATGTGATAGAATTTCCCTGAAATCTTATATTAAACAAAATATAAAATGAGCTGATCGGGTCTCTGATTGCCCTATCATAAAAATTGAGCAGTGCATTTTACTCGCCATTCCACGCACTTTAAGATGGCGCCTAGCCCAGTACGCTATCTGAAATAGGAGCGACGTAAGTTGAACAAATGTGATAGAATTTCGTTGAATTCTTATATTAAACAAAATATAAAATGATCTAATCGGGTCTCTGATTGCTCTATCATAGAAGTTTAGTAGTGCATTTTACTCGCCCTTCCACGCGCTTTAAGGTGCCGCCTAGCCCAGTACGCTATCTGAAATAGGAGCGACGTAAATTGAGCAAATGTGATAGAATTTTGCTGAATTCTTAAATTAACCATAATATAAAATGATCTAATCGGGTCTCTGTTTGCCCTACCCTAGAAGTTTAATAGTGCATTTCACTCGTCACTTTATCCGCTTTGAGATGCCGCTAAGCCCAATAAGCTATCCGTAATAGGAGCGACGTAAATTTTACAAATGTGATAGAATCTCGCTGAATACTTATATTAACCTTAATGTAAAATGATCTAATCGGGTCTCTGTTCGCCCTACCCTAGAAGTTTAATAGTGCATTTTGTTCGCCATTTCATGCGCTTTGAGATGCCGCGTAGCCCAATACGCTATCTGAAATAGGAGCGACGTAATTTGAACAAATGTGATAGAATTTCCCTGAATTCTCATATTAACCTTAATGTAAAATGATCTAATCGGGTCTCTGTTCGCCCTACCCTAGAAGTTTAATAGTGCATTTCACTCGTCACTTCATGCGCTTTGAGATGCCGCTAAGCCCAATAAACTATCTGAAATAGGAGCGACGTAAATTGAACAAATGTGATAGAATTTCGAAGTATTCTTATGTTAACCAAAATATAAAATGATCTAATCTGATCTCTGTTCGCCATAGCCTAGAAGTTTACTAGTGCATTTTGTTCGCCATTTCATGCGCTTTGTGATGCCACTTAGCCCAATACGCTATCTGAAATAGGAGCGACGTAAATTGAACAAATGTCATAGAATTTCCCTGAAATCTTATATTAAACAAAATATAAAATGATCTAATCGGGTCTCTGATTGCTCTATCATAGAAGTTTAGTAGTGCATTTTACTCGCCCTTCCATGCGCTTGAAGATGCCGCCTAGCCCAGTAGGCTATCTGAAATAGGAGCGACGTAAGTTGAACAAATGTGATAGAATTACGCTGAATTCTTACATTAACCATAATGTAAAATGATCTAATCGGGTCTCTGTTTGCATTACCCTAGAAGTTTAATAGTGCATTTCACTCTCCACTTCATGCGCTTTGACATGCCGCTAAGCACAATAAGTTATCTGTAATAGGAGCGACGTAAATTGAACAAATGTGATAGAATTTCGCTGAATTCTTATATTAACCAAAACATAAAATGATCTAATCGGGTCTCTGATTGCCCTATCATAGAAGTTTAGTGGTGCATATTACTCGCCATTCCACGCGCTTTAAGATGCCGCCTAGCCCAATACTCTATCTGAAATAGGAGTGACGTAAATTGAACAAATGTGATAGAATTTCGCTGAATTCTTATATTAACCAAAGTATAAAATGATCTAATCTGGTCTCTGATTGCCCTATCATAGAAGGTTAATAGTGCATTTTACTCGCCATTCCACGCGCTTTAAGATGCCGCATAGCCCAGTACGCTGTCTGAAATAGAAGCGACGTAAATTGAACAAGTGTGATAGAATCTCGCTGAATACTTATATTAACCTTAATGTAAAATGATCTAATCGGGTCTCTGTTCGCCCTACCCTAGAAGTTTAATAGTGCATTTTGTTCGCCATTTCATGCGCTTTGAGATGCCGCATAGCCCAATACGCTATCTGAAATAGGAGCGACGTAAATTGAACAAATGTGATAGAATTTCCCTGAAATCTTATATTAAACAAAATATAAAATGATCTAATCGGGTCTCTGATTGCTCTATCATAGAAGTTTAGTAGTGCATTTTACTCGCCCTTCCACGCGCTTTAAGGTGCCGCCTAGCCCAGTACGCTATCTGAAATAGGAGCGACGTAAGTTGAACAAATGTGATAGAATTTTGCTGAATTCTTAAATTAACCATAATATAAAATGATCTAATCGGGTCTCTGTTTGCCCTACCCTAGAAGTTTACTAGTGCATTTCACTCGTCACTTTATGCGCTTTGAGATGCCGCTAAGCCCAATAAGCTATCGGAAATAGGAGCGACGTAAGTTGAACAAATGTGACAGAATTACGCTGCATTCTTATATTCACCTTAATGTAAAATGATCTCTTCGGGTCTCTGTTCGCCCTACCCTAGAAGTATAATAGTGCATTTCACTCGCCATTTCATGCGCTTCGAGATGCCGCTTAGCTCAATACGCTATCTGAAATAGGAGCGACGAAAGTTGAACAAATGTGATAGAATTTCGCTGAATTATTTTATTAACCAGAATGTAAAATGATCTAATCTGGTCTCTGTTCGCCCTACCATAGAAGTCTTATAGTGCATTTTACTCGTCATTTCATGCGCTTTGAGATGCCGCTTTGCCCAATACGCTATCTGAAATAGGAGCGACGTAAATTGAACGAATGTGATAGAATTTCACTGAATTCTTATATTAACCAAAATATAAAATGATCTAATCGGGTCTCTGATTGCCCTAGGATAGAAGTTAAATAGTGCATTTTACTCGCCATTCCGAACGCTTTAAGATGCCGCATAGCCCAGTTCGCTATCTGCAATAGGAGCGACGTAAATTGAACAAATGTGATAGAATTTTGCTGAATTCTTAAATTAACCATAGTACAAAATGATCTAATCGGGTCTCTGTTTGCTCTACCCTGGAAGTTTAATAGTGCATTTTGCTCGCCATTTCATGCGCTTTGAGATGCCGCTTAGCTCAATACGCTATTTGAAATAGGAGCGACGTAACTTGAACAAATGTGATAGAATTTCGCTGAATTCTTAAATTAACCATAACATAAAATGATCTAATCGGGTCTCTGTTTGCCCTACCCTAGAAGTTTAATAGTGCATTTTGCTCGCCATTTCATGCGCTTTGAGATGCCGCTGAGCCCAATACGCTATTTGAAATAGGAGCGACGTAAATTGAACAAATGTGATAGAATTTCACTGAATTCTTATATTAACCAAAATATAAAATGATCTAATCGGGTCTCTGTTCGCCCTACCATAGAAGTCTAATGGTGCATTTCACTCGCCATTTCATGCGCTTTGCGATGCCGCTTAGGCCAATACGCTATCTGAAATAGGAGCGACGTAAGTTGAACAAATGTGATAGAATTTCGCTGAATTCTTTTATTAACCATAATGTAAAATGATCTGCTCGGGTCTCTGTTCGCCCTAGCCTAGAAGTTTAATAGTGCATTTCACTCGTCATTTCATGCGCTTTGAGATGCCGCTAAGCCCAATAAGCTATCTGTAATAGAAGCACCGTAAATTGAACAAATGTGATAGAATTTCGCTGAATTCTTAAATTAACCATAATATAAAATGATCTAATCGGGTCCCTGTTTGTCCTACCCTAGAAGTTTAATAGTGCATTTCACTCGTCATTTCATGCGCTTTGAGATGCCGCTTAGCCCAATACGCTATCTGAAATAGGAGCGACGTAAATTGAACAAATGTGATAGAATTTCGCTGAATTCTTATATTAACCAAAGTATATAATGATCTAATCTGGTCTCTGATTGCCCTATGATAGAAGGTTAATAGTGCATTTTACTCGCCATTCCACGCGCTTTAAGATGCCGCCTAGCTCAGTACGCTGTCGGAAATAGAAGCGACGTAAATTGAACAAGTGTGATAGAATCTCGCTGAATACTTATATTATCCTTACTGTAAAATGATCTAATCGGGTCTCTGTTCGCCGTACCCTAGAAGTTTAATAGTGCATTTCACTCGTCATTTCATGCGCTTTGAGATGACGCTTAACCCAATACGCTATGTGAAATAGGAGCGACGTAAGTTGAACAAATGTGATAGAATTTCGTTGAATTCTTATATTAACCAAAATATAAAATGATCTAATCGGGTCTCTGATTGCCCTATCATAGAAGTTTAAAAGTGCATTTTACTCGCCATTTCATGCGCCTTCAGATGCCGCTAAGCCCAATAAGCTATCTGAAATAGGAGCGACGTAAATTGAACAAATGTGATAGAATTTCCCTGAAATCTTATATTAAACAAAATATAAAATGATCTAATCGGGTCTCTGATTGTCCTATCATGGAAGATTAACAGTGCATTTCACTCGTCATTTCATGCGCTTTGACATGCCGCTTAGCCCAATAAGCTATCTGAAATAGGAGCGACGTAAATTGAACAAATGTGATAGAATTTCCGTGAAATCTTATATTAAACAAAATATAAAATTATCTAATCGGGTCTCTGATTGCCCTATAATAGAAGTTTAGTAGTGCATTTCACTCGTCATTTCATGCGCTTTGAGATGCCGCTAAGCACAATAAGCTATCTGGAATAGCAGCGACGTAAATTGAACAAATGTGAAAGAATTACGCCGCATTCTTATATTAACCGTAATATAAAATGATCTAATCGGGTCTCTGTTTGCCTTATCCTAGAAGTTTAATAGTGCATTTTACTCGCCATTCCACGCGCTTTAAGATGCCGCCTAGCCCAGTGCGCTACCTGAAATAGGAGCGACGTAAGTTGAACAAAGGTGATAGAATTACGCTGAATTCTTATATTAACCGTAATATAAAATGATCTAATCGGGTCTCTGTTTGCCTTATCCTAGAAGTTTGATAGTGCATTTTACTGGCCATTTCATGCGCTTTGAGATGCCGCTTAGCCCAATACGCTATCTGAAATAGGAGCGACGTAAATTGAACAAATGTGATAGAATTTTGCTGAATTCTTAAATTAACCACAATATAAAATGATCTAATCGGGTCTCTGTTTGCCCTACCCTAGTAGTTTAATTGTGCATTTTACTCGCCATTTCATGCGCTTTTCGATGCCGCTTATCCCAATACGCTATCTGAAATAGGAGCGACGTACGTTGAACAAATGTGATAGAATTTCGCTGAACTCTTTTATTAACCATAATGTAAAATGATCTAATCGGATCTCTGTTCGCCTTAGCCTAGAACTTTAATAGTGCATTTTATTCGCCATTTCATACACTTTGAGATGCCGCATAGCCCAATACGCTATCTGAAATAGGAGCGACGTAAATTGAACAAATGTGATAGAATTTCGCTGAACTCTTTTATTAACCATAATGTAAAATGATCTAATCGGGTGTCTGTTTGCCCTACCCTAGAAGCTTAATATTGCATTTTACTCGCCATTCCATGCGCTTTGAGCTGCCGCTTAGCCCAATACGCTATCTGAAATAGGAGCGACGTAAGTTGAAAAAATGTGATAGAGTTTCGCTGAATTCTTTTATGAACCATAATGTAAAATGATCTAATCGGGTCTCTGTTCTCCCTAGCCTAGAAGTTTAATAGTGCATTTTATTCTCCATTTGATGCGCTTTGTGATGCCGCTTAGCCCAATACGCTATCTGAAATAGGAGCGACGTAAATTGGACAAATGTGATAGAATTTCCCTGAAATCTTATATTAAACAAAATCTAAAATGATCTAATCGGGTCCCTGATTGCCCTATCATAGAAGATTAGTAGTGCATTTTACTCGCCATTCCACGCGGTTTAAGATGCCGCCTAGCCCAGTACGCTATCTGAATTATGAGCGACGTAAGTTGAACAAATGTGATAGAATTACGCTGCATTCTTATATTAACCGTAATATAAAATGATGTAATCGGGCCTCTGTTTGCCTTACCCTAGAAGTTTAATAGTGCATTATACTCGCCATTTCATGCGCTTCGAGATGCCGCTTCGTCCAATACGCTATCTGAAATAGGAGCGACGTAAATTGAACAAATGTGATAGAATTTCTGTGAATTCTTATATTAACATCAATGTAAAATGATCTAATCGGGTCTCTGTTCGCCCTACCATAGAAGTCATATAGTGCATTTCACTCGCCATTTCATGCGCTTTGAGATGCCGCTTAGACCAATACGCTATCTGAAATAGGAGCAACCTAAATTGAACGAATGTGATAGAATTTTGTTGAATTCTTAAATTAACCATAATATAAAATGATCTAATCGAGTCTCTGCTTGCCCTACCCTAGAAGTTTAATAGTGCATTTTACTCGTCAATTAATGCGCTTTGAGATGCCGCTTTGCCCAATACGCTATCTGAAATAGGAGCGACGTAAGTTGAACTAATGTGATAGAATTTCCCTGAATTCTTATATTAACCTTAATGTAAAATGATCTAGTCGGGTCTCTGTTCGCCCTACCATAGAAGTCTAATAGTGCATTCCACTCGCCATTCCACGCGCTTTAAGATGCCGCCGAGCCCAGTACGCTATCTGAAATAGGAGCGACGTAAGTTGAACAAATGTGATAGAATTTCGCTGAATTCTTTTATTAACCATAATGTAAAATGATCTGATCGGGTCTCTGTTCGCCCTAGCCTAGAAGTTTAAGAGTGCATTTCATTCGCCATTTCATGCGCTTTGAGATGCCGCTTAGCCGAATACGCTATCTGAATTAGGAGCGACGTAAATTGAACAAATGTGATACAAATTCCCTGAAATCTGATATTATACAAAATATAAAATGATCTAATCGGGTCTCTGATTGCCCTATCATAGAAGTTTAGTAGTGCATTTTACTCGCCATTCCACGCGCTTTAAGATGCCGCCTAGCCCGGTACGCTATCGGAAATAGGAGCGACGTAAATTGAACAAATGTGATAGAATTTCCCTGAATTCTTATATTAACATTAATGTAAAATGATCTAATCGGGTCTCCGTTCGCCCTATCCTAGAAGTTTAATAGTGCATTTCACTCGTCATTTCATGCGCTTTAAGCTGCCGCTTAGCCCAATACGCTATCTGAAATAGGAGCGACCTAAATTGAACGAATGTGATAGAATTTCGCTGAATTCTTATATTAACCAAAATATAAAATGATCTAATCGAGTGTCTGCTTGCCCTACCCTAGAAGTTTAACAGTGCATTTTACTCGTCATTTCATGCGCTTTGAGATGCCGCTTTGCCCAATACGCTATCTGAAATAGGAGCGACGTAAATTGAACGAATGTGGTAGAATTTCGCTGAACTCTTTTATTAACCATAATGTAAAATGATCTAATCGGATCTCTGTTCGCCTTAGCCTAGAACTTTAATAGTGCATTTTATTCGCCATTTCATACACTTTGAGATGCCGCATAGCCCAATACGCTATCTGAAATAGGAGCGACGTAAATTGAACAAATGTGATAGAATTTCGCTGAATTCTTTTATTAACCATAATGTAAAATGATCTAATCGGGTGTCTGTTTGCCCTACCCTAGAAGCTTAATATTGCATTTTACTCGCCATTTCATGCGCTTTGAGCTGCCGCTTAGCCCAATACGCTATCTGAAATAGGAGCGACGTAAGTTGAAAAAATGTGATAGAGTTTCGCTGAATTCTTTTATGAACCATAATGTAAAATGATCTAATCGGGTCTCTGTTCTCCCTAGCCTAGAAGTTTAATAGTGCATTTTATTCTCCATTTCATGCGCTTTGTGATGCCGCTTAGCCCAATACGCTATCTGAAATAGGAGCGACGTAAATTGAACAAATGTGATGGAATTTCCCTGAAATCTTATATTAAACAAAATCTAAAATGATCTAATCGGGTCCCTGATTGCCCTATCATAGAAGATCAGTAGTGCATTTTACTCGCCATTCCACGCGCTTTAAGATGCCGCCTAGCCCAGTACGCTATCTGAATTATGAGCGACGTAAGTTGAACAAATGTGATAGAATTACGCTGCATTCTTATATTAACCGTAATATAAAATGATGTAATCGGGTCTCTGTTTGCCTTACCCTAGAAGTTTAATAGTGCATTATACTCGCCATTTCATGCGCTTCGAGATGCCGCTTCGTCCAATACGCTATCTGAAATAGGAGCGACGTAAATTGAACAAATGTGATAGAATTTCTGTGAATTCTTATATTAACATCAATGTAAAATGATCTAATCGGGTCTCTGTTCGCCCTACCATAGAAGTCATATAGTGCATTTCACTCGCCATTTCATGCGCTTTGAGATGCCGCTTAGACCAATACGCTATCTGAAATAGGAGCAACCTAAATTGAACGAATGTGATAGAATTTTGTTGAATTCTTAAATTAACCATAATATAAAATGATCTAATCGAGTCTCTGCTTGCCCTACCCTAGAAGTTTAATAGTGCATTTTACTCGTCAATTAATGCGCTTTGAGATGCCGCTTTGCCCAATACGCTATCTGAAATAGGAGCGACGTAAGTTGAACTAATGTGATAGAATTTCCCTGAATTCTTATATTAACCTTAATGTAAAATGATCTAGTCGGGTCTCTGTTCGCCCTACCATAGAAGTCTAATAGTGCATTTCACTCGCCATTCCACGCGCTTTAAGATTCCGCCGAGCCCAGTACGCTATCTGAAATAGGAGCGACGTAAGTTGAACAGATGTGATAGAATTTCGCTGAATTCTTTTATTAACCATAATGTAAAATGATCTAATCGGGTCTCTGTTCGCCCTACCCTAGAAGTTTAATAGTGCATTTTGTTCGCCATTTCATGCGCTTTGAGATGCCGCGTAGCCCAATACGCTATCTGAAATAGGAGCGACGTAATTTGAACAAATGTGATAGAATTTCCCTGAATTCTCATATTAACCTTAATGTAAAATGATCTAATCGGGTCTCTGTTCGCCCTACCCTAGAAGTTTAATAGTGCATTTCACTCGTCACTTCATGCGCTTTGAGATGCCGCTAAGCCCAATAAACTATCTGAAATAGGAGCGACGTAAATTGAACAAATGTGATAGAATTTCGCAGTATTCTTATGTTAACCAAAATATAAAATGATCTAATCTGATCTCTGTTCGCCATAGCCTAGAAGTTTACTAGTGCATTTTGTTCGCCATTTCATGCGCTTTGTGATGCCACTTAGCCCAATACGCTATCTGAAATAGGAGCGACGTAAATTGAACAAATGTCATAGAATTTCCCTGAAATCTTATATTAAACAAAATATAAAATGATCTAATCGGGTCTCTGATTGCTCTATCATAGAAGTTTAGTAGTGCATTTTACTCGCCCTTCCACGCGCTTGAAGATGCCGCCTAGCCCGGTACGCTATCGGAAATAGGAGCGACGTAAATTGAACAAATGTGATAGAATTTCCCTGAATTCTTATATTAACATTAATGTAAAATGATCTAATCGGGTCTCCGTTCGCCCTATCCTAGAAGTTTAATAGTGCATTTCACTCGTCATTTCATGCGCTTTAAGCTGCCGCTTAGCCCAATACGCTATCTGAAATAGGAGCGACCTAAATTGAACGAATGTGATAGAATTTCGCTGAATTCTTATATTAACCAAAATATAAAATGATCTAATCGAGTGTCTGCTTGCCCTACCCTAGAAGTTTAACAGTGCATTTTACTCGTCATTTCATGCGCTTTGAGATGCCGCTTTGCCCAATACGCTATCTGAAATAGGAGCGACGTAAATTGAACGAATGTGGTAGAATTTCGCTGAACTCTTTTATTAACCATAATGTAAAATGATCTAATCGGATCTCTGTTCGCCTTAGCCTAGAACTTTAATAGTGCATTTTATTCGCCATTTCATACACTTTGAGATGCCGCATAGCCCAATACGCTATCTGAAATAGGAGCGACGTAAGTTGAACAAATGTGATAGAATTTCGCTGAATTCTTTTATTAACCATAATGTAAAATGATCTAATCGGGTGTCTGTTTGCCCTACCCTAGAAGCTTAATATTGCATTTTACTCGCCATTTCATGCGCTTTGAGCTGCCGCTTAGCCCAATACGCTATCTGAAATAGGAGCGACGTAAGTTGAAAAAATGTGATAGAGTTTCGCTGAATTCTTTTATGAACCATAATGTAAAATGATCTAATCGGGTCTCTGTTCTCCCTAGCCTAGAAGTTTAATAGTGCATTTTATTCTCCATTTCATGCGCTTTGTGATGCCGCTTAGCCCAATACGCTATCTGAAATAGGAGCGACGTAAATTGAACAAATGTGATGGAATTTCCCTGAAATCTTATATTAAACAAAATCTAAAATGATCTAATCGGGTCCCTGATTGCCCTATCATAGAAGATCAGTAGTGCATTTTACTCGCCATTCCACGCGCTTTAAGATGCCGCCTAGCCCAGTACGCTATCTGAATTATGAGCGACGTAAGTTGAACAAATGTGATAGAATTACGCTGCATTCTTATATTAACCGTAATATAAAATGATGTAATCGGGTCTCTGTTTGCCTTACCCTAGAAGTTTAATAGTGCATTATACTCGCCATTTCATGCGCTTCGAGATGCCGCTTCGTCCAATACGCTATCTGAAATAGGAGCGACGTAAATTGAACAAATGTGATAGAATTTCTGTGAATTCTTATATTAACATCAATGTAAAATGATCTAATCGGGTCTCTGTTCGCCCTACCATAGAAGTCATATAGTGCATTTCACTCGCCATTTCATGCGCTTTGAGATGCCGCTTAGACCAATACGCTATCTGAAATAGGAGCAACCTAAATTGAACGAATGTGATAGAATTTTGTTGAATTCTTAAATTAACCATAATATAAAATGATCTAATCGAGTCTCTGCTTGCCCTACCCTAGAAGTTTAATAGTGCATTTTACTCGTCAATTAATGCGCTTTGAGATGCCGCTTTGCCCAATACGCTATCTGAAATAGGAGCGACGTAAGTTGAACTAATGTGATAGAATTTCCCTGAATTCTTATATTAACCTTAATGTAAAATGATCTAGTCGGGTCTCTGTTCGCCCTACCATAGAAGTCTAATAGTGCATTTCACTCGCCATTCCACGCGCTTTAAGATTCCGCCGAGCCCAGTACGCTATCTGAAATAGGAGCGACGTAAGTTGAACAAATGTGATAGAATTTCGCTGAATTCTTTTATTAACCATAATGTAAAATGATCTAATCGGGTCTCTGTTCGCCCTACCCTAGAAGTTTAATAGTGCATTTTGTTCGCCATTTCATGCGCTTTGAGATGCCGCGTAGCCCAATACGCTATCTGAAATAGGAGCGACGTAATTTGAACAAATGTGATAGAATTTCCCTGAATTCTCATATTAACCTTAATGTAAAATGATCTAATCGGGTCTCTGTTCGCCCTACCCTAGAAGTTTAATAGTGCATTTCACTCGTCACTTCATGCGCTTTGAGATGCCGCTAAGCCCAATAAACTATCTGAAATAGGAGCGACGTAAATTGAACAAATGTGATAGAATTTCGCAGTATTCTTATGTTAACCAAAATATAAAATGATCTAATCTGATCTCTGTTCGCCATAGCCTAGAAGTTTACTAGTGCATTTTGTTCGCCATTTCATGCGCTTTGTGATGCCACTTAGCCCAATACGCTATCTGAAATAGGAGCGACGTAAATTGAACAAATGTCATAGAATTTCCCTGAAATCTTATATTAAACAAAATATAAAATGATCTAATCGGGTCTCTGATTGCTCTATCATAGAAGTTTAGTAGTGCATTTTACTCGCCCTTCCACGCGCTTGAAGATGCCGCCTAGCCCAGTAGGCTATCTGAAATAGGAGCGACGTAAGTTGAACAAATGTGATAGAATTACGCTGAATTCTTACATTAACCATAATGTAAAATGATCTAATCGGGTCTCTGTTTGCACTACCCTAGAAGTTTAATAGTGCATTTCACTCTCCACTTCATGCGCTTTGACATGCCGCTAAGCACAATAAGTTATCTGTAATAGGAGCGACGTAAATTGAACAAATGTGATAGAATTTCGCTGAATTCTTATATTAACCAAAATATAAAATGATCTAATCGGGTCTCTGATTGCCCTATCATAGAAGTTTAGTGGTGCATATTACTCGCCATTCCACGCGCTTTAAGATGCCGCCTAGCCCAATACTCTATCTGAAATAGGAGCGACGTAAATTGAACAAATGTGATAGAATTTCGCTGAATTCTTATATTAACCAAAGTATAAAATGATCTAATCTGGTCTCTGATTGCCCTATCATAGAAGGTTAATAGTGCATTTTACTCGCCATTCCACGCGCTTTAAGATGCCGCCTAGCCCAGTACGCTGTCTGAAATAGAAGCGACGTAAATTGAACAAGTGTGATAGAATCTCGCTGAATACTTATATTAACCTTAATGTAAAATGATCTAATCGGGTCTCTGTTCGCCCTACCCTAGAAGTTTAATAGTGCATTTTGTTCGCCATTTCATGCGCTTTGAGATGCCGCATAGCCCAATACGCTATCTGAAATAGGAGCGACGTAAATTGAACAAATGTGATAGAATTTCCCTGAAATCTTATATTAAACAAAATATAAAATGATCTAATCGGGTCTCTGATTGCTCTATCATAGAAGTTTAGTAGTGCATTTTACTCGCCCTTCCACGCGCTTTAAGGTGCCGCCTAGCCCAGTACGCTATCTGAAATAGGAGCGACGTAAGTTGAACAAATGTGATAGAATTTTGCTGAATTCTTAAATTAACCACAATATAAAATGATCTAATCGGGTCTCTGTTTGCCCTACCCTAGAAGTTTACTAGTGCATTTCACTCGACACTTTATGCGCTTTGAGATGCCGCTAAGCCCAATAAGCTATCGGAAATAGGAGCGACGTAAGTTGAACAAATGTGACAGAATTACGCTGCATTCTTATATTCACCTTAATGTAAAATGATCTCTTCGGGTCTCTGTTCGCCCTACCCTAGAAGTATAATAGTGCATTTCACTCGCCATTTCATGCGCTTCGAGATGCCGCTTAGCTCAATACGCTATCTGAAATAGGAGCGACGAAAGTTGAACAAATGTGATAGAATTTCGCTGAATTATTTTATTAACCAGAATGTAAAATGATCTAATCTGGTCTCTGTTCGCCCTACCATAGAAGTCTTATAGTGCATTTTACTCGTCATTTCATGCGCTTTGAGATGCCGCTTTGCCCAATACGCTATCTGAAATAGGAGCGACGTAAATTGAACGAATGTGATAGAATTTCACTGAATTCTTATATTAACCAAAATATAAAATGATCTAATCGGGTCTCTGATTGCCCTAGGATAGAAGTTAAATAGTGCATTTTACTCGCCATTCCGAACGCTTTAAGATGCCGCATAGCCCAGTTCGCTATCTGCAATAGGAGCGACGTAAATTGAACAAATGTGATAGAATTTTTCTGAATTCTTAAATTAACCATAGTACAAAATGATCTAATCGGGTCTCTGTTTGCTCTACCCTGGAAGTTTAATAGTGCATTTTGCTCGACATTTCATGCGCTTTGAGATGCCGCTTAGCTCAATACGCTATTTGAAATAGGAGCGACGTAACTTGAACAAATGTGATAGAATTTCGCTGAATTCTTAAATTAACCATAACATAAAATGATCTAATCGGGTCTCTGTTTGCCCTACCCTAGAAGTTTAATAGTGCATTTTGCTCGCCATTTCATGCGCTTTGAGATGCCGCTGAGCCCAATACGCTATTTGAAATAGGAGCGACGTAAATTGAACAAATGTGATAGAATTTCACTGAATTCTTATATTAACCAAAATATAAAATGATCTAATCGGGTCTCTGTTCGCCCTACCATAGAAGTCTGATGGTGCATTTCACTCGCCATTTCATGCGCTTTGCGATGCCGCTTAGGCCAATACGCTATCTGAAATAGGAGCGACGTAAGTTGAACAAATGTGATAGAATTTCGCTGAATTCTTTTATTAACCATAATGTAAAATGATCTGCTCGGGTCTCTGTTCGCCCTAGCCTAGAAGTTTAATAGTGCATTTCACTCGTCATTTCATGCGCTTTGAGATGCCGCTAAGCCCAATAAGCTATCTGTAATAGAAGCACCGTAAATTGAACAAATGTGATAGAATTTCGCTGAATTCTTAAATTAACCATAATATAAAATGATCTAATCGGGTCTCTGTTTGCCCTACCCTAGAAGTTTAATATTGCATTTCACTCGTCATTTCATGCGCTTTGAGATGCCGCTTAGCCCAATACGCTATCTGAAATAGGAGCGACGTAAATTGAACAAATGTGATAGAATTTCGCTGAATTCTTATATTAACCAAAATATATAATGATCTAATCTGGTCTCTGATTGCCCTATGATAGAAGGTTAATAGTGCATTTTACTCGCCATTCCACGCGCTTTAAGATGCCGCCTAGCTCAGTACGCTGTCGGAAATAGAAGCGACGTAAATTGAACAAGTGTGATAGAATCTCGCTGAATACTTATATTATCCTTACTGTAAAATGATCTAATCGGGTCTCTGTCCGCCCTACCCTAGAAGTTTAATAGTGCATTTCACTCGTCATTTCATGCGCTTTGAGATGACGCTTAACCCAATACGCTATGTGAAATAGGAGCGACGTAAGTTGAACAAATGTGATAGAATTTCGTTGAATTCTTATATTAACCAAAATATAAAATGATCTAATCGGGTCTCTGATTGCCCTATCATAGAAGTTTAAAAGTGCATTTTACTCGCCATTTCATGCGCCTTCAGATGCCGCTAAGCCCAATAAGCTATCTGAAATAGGAGCGACGTAAATTGAACAAATGTGATAGAATTTCCCTGAAATCTTATATTAAACAAAATATAAAATGATCTAATCGGGTCTCTGATTGTCCTATCATGGAAGATTAACAGTGCATTTCACTCGTCATTTCATGCGCTTTGACATGCCGCTTAGCCCAATAAGCTATCTGAAATAGGAGCGACGTAAATTGAACAAATGTGATAGAATTTCCGTGAAATCTTATATTAAACAAAATATAAAATTATCTAATCGGGTCTCTGATTGCCCTATCATAGAAGTTTAGTAGTGCATTTTACTCGTCATCCCACGCGTTTTAAGGTGACGCCTAGCCCAGTACGCTATCTGAAATAGGAGCGACGTAAGTTGAACAAATGTGATAGAATTACGCTGTATTCTTACATTAACCATAATGTAAAATGATCTAATCGGGTCTCTGTTTGCACTACCCTAGAAGTTTAATAGTGCATTTCACTCGCCACTTCATGCGCTTTGACATGCCGCTAAGCACAATAAGTTATCTGTAATAGGAGCGACGTAAATTGAACAAATGTGATAGAATTTCGCTGAATTCTTATATTAACCAAAATATAAAATGATCTAATCGGGTCTCTGATTGCCCTATCATAGAAGTTTAGTGGTGCATATTACTCGCCATTCCACGCGCTTTAAGATGCCGTCTAGCCCAATACGCTATCTGAAATAGGAGCCACGTAAATTGAACAAATGTGATAGAATTTCGCTGAATTCTTAAATTAACCATATCATAAAATGATCTAATCGGGTCTCTGATTGCTCTATCATAGAAGTTTAGTAGTGCATTTTACTCGCCCTTCCACGCGCTTTAAGGTGCCGCCTAGCCCAGTACGCTATCTGAAATAGGAGCGACGTAAGTTGAACAAATGTGATAGAATTTTGCTGAATTCTTAAATTAACCACAATATAAAATGATCTAATCGGGTCTCTGTTTGCCCTACCCTAGAAGTTTACTAGTGCATTTCACTCGACACTTTATGCGCTTTGAGATGCCGCTAAGCCCAATAAGCTATCGGAAATAGGAGCGACGTAAGTTGAACAAATGTGACAGAATTACGCTGCATTCTTATATTCACCTTAATGTAAAATGATCTCTTCGGGTCTCTGTTCGCCCTACCCTAGAAGTATAATAGTGCATTTCACTCGCCATTTCATGCGCTTCGAGATGCCGCTTAGCTCAATACGCTATCTGAAATAGGAGCGACGAAAGTTGAACAAATGTGATAGAATTTCGCTGAATTATTTTATTAACCAGAATGTAAAATGATCTAATCTGGTCTCTGTTCGCCCTACCATAGAAGTCTTATAGTGCATTTTACTCGTCATTTCATGCGCTTTGAGATGCCGCTTTGCCCAATACGCTATCTGAAATAGGAGCGACGTAAATTGAACGAATGTGATAGAATTTCACTGAATTCTTATATTAACCAAAATATAAAATGATCTAATCGAGTCTCTGATTGCCCTAGGATAGAAGTTAAATAGTGCATTTTACTCGCCATTCCGAACGCTTTAAGATGCCGCATAGCCCAGTTCGCTATCTGCAATAGGAGCGACGTAAATTGAACAAATGTGATAGAATTTTTCTGAATTCTTAAATTAACCATAGTACAAAATGATCTAATCGGGTCTCTGTTTGCTCTACCCTGGAAGTTTAATAGTGCATTTTGCTCGACATTTCATGCGCTTTGAGATGCCGCTTAGCTCAATACGCTATTTGAAATAGGAGCGACGTAACTTGAACAAATGTGATAGAATTTCGCTGAATTCTTAAATTAACCATAACATAAAATGATCTAATCGGGTCTCTGTTTGCCCTACCCTAGAAGTTTAATAGTGCATTTTGCTCGCCATTTCATGCGCTTTGAGATGCCGCTGAGCCCAATACGCTATTTGAAATAGGAGCGACGTAAATTGAACAAATGTGATAGAATTTCACTGAATTCTTATATTAACCAAAATATAAAATGATCTAATCGGGTCTCTGTTCGCCCTACCATAGAAGTCTGATGGTGCATTTCACTCGCCATTTCATGCGCTTTGCGATGCCGCTTAGGCCAATACGCTATCTGAAATAGGAGCGACGTAAGTTGAACAAATGTGATAGAATTTCGCTGAATTCTTTTATTAACCATAATGTAAAATGATCTGCTCGGGTCTCTGTTCGCCCTAGCCTAGAAGTTTAATAGTGCATTTCACTCGTCATTTCATGCGCTTTGAGATGCCGCTAAGCCCAATAAGCTATCTGTAATAGAAGCACCGTAAATTGAACAAATGTGATAGAATTTCGCTGAATTCTTAAATTAACCATAATATAAAATGATCTAATCGGGTCTCTGTTTGCCCTACCCTAGAAGTTTAATATTGCATTTCACTCGTCATTTCATGCGCTTTGAGATGCCGCTTAGCCCAATACGCTATCTGAAATAGGAGCGACGTAAATTGAACAAATGTGATAGAATTTCGCTGAATTCTTATATTAACCAAAGTATATAATGATCTAATCTGGTCTCTGATTGCCCTATGATAGAAGGTTAATAGTGCATTTTACTCGCCATTCCACGCGCTTTAAGATGCCGCCTAGCTCAGTACGCTGTCTGAAATAGAAGCGACGTAAATTGAACAAGTGTGATAGAATCTCGCTGAATACTTATATTATCCTTACTGTAAAATGATCTAATCGGGTCTCTGTCCGCCCTACCCTAGAAGTTTAATAGTGCATTTCACTCGTCATTTCATGCGCTTTGAGATGACGCTTAACCCAATACGCTATGTGAAATAGGAGCGACGTAAGTTGAACAAATGTGATAGAATTTCGCTGAATTCTTATATTAACCAAAATATAAAATGATCTAATCGGGTCTCTGATTGCCCTATCATAGAAGTTTAAAAGTGCATTTTACTCGCCATTTCATGCGCCTTCAGATGCCGCTAAGCCCAATAAGCTATCTGAAATAGGAGCGACGTAAATTGAACAAATGTGATAGAATTTCCCTGAAATCTTATATTAAACAAAATATAAAATGATCTAATCGGGTCTCTGATTGTCCTATCATGGAAGATTAACAGTGCATTTCACTCGTCATTTCATGCGCTTTGACATGCCGCTTAGCCCAATAAGCTATCTGAAATAGGAGCGACGTAAATTGAACAAATGTGATAGAATTTCCGTGAAATCTTATATTAAACAAAATATAAAATTATCTAATCGGGTCTCTGATTGCCCTATCATAGAAGTTTAATAGTGCATTTTACTCGTCATCCCACGCGTTTTAAGGTGACGCCTAGCCCAGTACGCTATCTGAAATAGGAGCGACGTAAGTTGAACAAATGTGATAGAATTACGCTGTATTCTTACATTAACCATAATGTAAAATGATCTAATCGGGTCTCTGTTTGCACTACCCTAGAAGTTTAATAGTGCATTTCACTCGCCACTTCATGCGCTTTGACATGCCGCTAAGCACAATAAGTTATCTGTAATAGGAGCGACGTAAATTGAACAAATGTGATAGAATTTCGCTGAATTCTTAAATTAACCATATCATAAAATGATCTAATCGGGTCTCTGATTGCCCTATCATAGAAGGTTAATAGTGCATTTTACTCGCCATTCCACGCGCTTTAAGATGCCGCCTAGCCCAGTACGCTGTCTGAAATAGAAGCGACGTAAATTGAACAGATGTGATAGAATCTCCCTGAAATCTTATATTAACCATAATATAAAATGATCTAATCGGGTCTCTGTTCGCCCTAGCCTAGTAGTTTAATAGTGCACTTTATTTGCCATTTTATGCGCTTTGAGATGCCGCTTAGCCGAATACGCTATCTGAAATAGGAGCGACGTAAATTGAACAGATGTGATAGACTCTCCCTGAAATCTTATATTAACAATAATATAAAATGATCTAATCGGGTCTCTGTTCGCCCTAGCCTAGAAGTTTAATAGTGCATTTTATTCGCCATTTCATGCGCTTCTAGATGCCGCTTAGCCTAGGACGCTATCTGAAATAGGAACGACGTAACTTGAACAAATGTGATAGAATTCCCGTGAATTCTTATATTAACCTTAATGTAAAATGATCCAATCGGGTCTCTGTTCGCCCTACCATAGAAGTCTAATAGTGCATTTCACTCGCCATTTCATGCGCTTTGAGATGCCGCTTAGCCCAATACGCTATCTGAAATAGGAGCGACGTAAGTTGAACAAATGTGATAGAACTACGCTGAATTCTTTTATTAACCATAATGTAAAATGATCTGCTCGGGTCTCTGTTCGCCCTAGCCTAGAAGTTTAATAGTGCATTTTATTCGCCATTTCATGCGCTTTGAGATGCCGCTTAGCCCAATACGCTATCTGAAATTGGAGCGACGTAAATTGAACAAATGTGATAGAATTTCACTGAATTCTTAAATTAACCATATTATAAAATGATCTAATCGGGTCTCTGATTGCCCTATCATAGAATTTTAATAGTGCATTTTACTCGCCATTCCACGCGCTTTAAGATGCCGCCTAGCCCAGTACGCTATCTGAAATAGGAGCGACGTAACTTGAACAAATGTGATAGAATCACGCTGCATTCTTATATTAACCGTAATATAAAATGATCTAATCGGGTCTCTGTTTGCCATATCCTAGAAGTATAATAGTGCATTATACTCGCCATTCCATGGGCTTTTAGATGCCGCTAAGCCCAATAAGCTATCTGAAATAGGAGCGACGTAAATTGAACAAATGTGATAGAATTTCCCTGAAACCTCATATTAAACAAAATTTAAAATGATCTAATCGGGTCTCTGATTGCCCTATCATAGAAGTTTAGTAGGGCATATTACTCGCCATTCCACGCTCTTTAAGATGCCGCCTAGCCCAGTACGCTATCTGAAATAGGAGCGACGTAAATTAAACAAATGTGATAAAATTTTGCTGACATCTTAAATTAACCATAATATAAAATGATCTCATCGGGTCTCCGTTTGCCCTACCCTAGAAGTTTAATAGTACATTTTACTCGCCATTTCATGCGCCTTCAGATGCCGCTTAGCCCAATAAGCTATCTGAAATAGGAGCGACGGAAATTGAACAAATGTGATAGAATTTCCCTGAAATCTTATATTAAACAAAATATAAAATGATCTAATCGGGTCTCCGATTGCCCTATCATAGAAGTTTAACAGTGCATTTCACTCGTCATTTCATGCGCTTTGACATGCCGCTTAGCCCAATAAGCTATCTGAAATAGGAGCGACGTAAATTGAACAAATGTGATAGAATTTCCCTGAAATCTTATATTAAACAAAATATAAAATGAGCTGATCGGGTCTCTGATTGCCCTATCATAAAAATTGAGCAGTGCATTTTACTCGCCATTCCACGCACTTTAAGATGGCGCCTAGCCCAGTACGCTATCTGAAATAGGAGCGACGTAAGTTGAACAAATGTGATAGAATTTCGCTGAATTCTTTTATTAACCATAATGTAAAAAGATCTAATCGGGTCTCTGTTCGCCCTAGCCTAGAACTTTAATAGTGCATTTTATTCGCACATTTCATACGCTTTGAGATGCCGCTTTGCCCAATACGCTATCTGAAATAGGAGCGACGTAAATTGAACAAATGTGATAGAATTTCACTGAATTCTTATATTAACCAAAATATAAAATGATCTAATCGGGTCTCTGATTGCCCTAGGATAGAAGTTTAATAGTGCATTTCACTCGTCATTTCATGCGCTTTGACATGCCGCTTAGCCCAATAAGCTATCTGAAATAGGAGCGACGTAAATTGAACAAATGTGATAGAATTTCCCTGAAATCTTATATTAAACAAAATATAAAATGAGCTAATCGGGTCTCTGATTGCCCTATCATGGAAGTTTAGTAGTGCATTTTACCCGCCATTCCACGAGCTTTAAGATGCCGCCTAGCACAGTACGCTATCTGAAATAGGAGCGACGTAAGTTGAACAAATGTGATAGAATTTTGCTGAATTCTTAAATTAACCAAAATATAAAATGATCTAATCGGGTCTCTGTTTGCCCTACCCAAGAAGATTAATAGGGCATTTCACTCGACACTTCATGCACTTTGAGATGCCGCTAAGCCCAATAAGCTATCTGAAATAGGAGCAACGTAAATTGAACATATGTGATAGAATTTCGCTGAATTCTTTTAAGAACCATAATGTAAAATGATCTAATCGGGTCTCTGTTCGCCCTAGCCTAGAAGTTTAATAGCGCATTTTATTCGCCATTTCGTGCGCATTGAGATGCCGCTTAGCCCAATACGCTATCTGAAATAGGAGCGACGTAAATTGAACAAATGTGATAGAATTTCCCTGAAATCTTATATTAAACAAAATATACAATGATTTAATCGGGTCTCTGATTGCCCTATCATAGAAGTTTAGCAGTGCATTTTACTCGCCATTCCACGCGCTTTAAGATGCCGCCTAGCCCAGTACGCTATCTAAATTAGGAGCGACGTAAGTTGAACAAATGTGATAGAATTACGCTGAATTCTTATATTAACCGTAATATAAAATGATCTAATCGGGTCTCTGTTTGCCTTATCCTAGAAGTTTAGTATTGCATTTTACTCGCCATTTCATGCGCTTTGAGATGCCGCTTAGCCCAATACGCTATCTGAAATAGGAGCGACGTAAATTGAACAAATGTGATAGAATTTCGCTGAATTCTTAAATTAACTATAATATAAAATGATTTAATCGGGTCTCTGTTGGCCCTACCCTAGAAGTTTAATAGTGCATTTTACTCGCCATTTCATGCGCTTTGAGATGCCGCTTAGTGCAATACGCTATCTGAAATATGAGCGACGTAAATTGAACAAATGTGATAGAATTTCGCTGAATTCTTATATTAACCAAAATATAAAATGATCTAATCGGGTCTCCGATTGCCCTATCATAGAAGATTAATAGTGCATTTTACTCGCCACTCCACGCGCTTTAGGGTGCCGCCTAGCCCAGTATGCTATCCGAAATAGGAGCGACGTACATTGAACAAATGTGATAGAATTTTGCTGAATTCTTAAATTAACCATAATATAAAATCATCTAATCGGGTCTCTGTTCGCCCTACCATAGAAGTCTAATAGTGCATTTCACTCGCCATTCCACGCGCTTTAAGATGCCGCCGAGCCCAGTACGGTATCTGAAATAGGAGCGACGTAAATTGAACAAATGTGATAGAATTTTGCTGAATTCTTAAATTAACCATAATATAAAATGATCTAATCGGGTTTCTGCACGCCCTACCATAGAAATCTAATAGTGCATTTTACTCGCCATTTCATGCGCTTTGAGATGCCGCTTAGCCCAATACGCTATCTGAAATAGGATCGACGTAAGTTGAACAAATGTGATAGAATTTCGCTGAATTCTTTTATTAACCATAATGTAAAATGATCTGATCGGGTCTCTGTTCGCCCTTGCCTAGAAGTTTAAGAGTGCATTTTATTCGCCATTTCATGCGCTTGGAGATGCCGCTTAGCCCAATAAGCTATCTGAAATAGGAGCGACGTAAATTGAACAAATGTGATAGAATTTCGCTGAATTCTTATATTAACCAAAATATAAAATGATCTATTCGGGTCTCTGTTGCCCAACCCTAGAAGTTTAATAGTGCATTATACTCGCCATTTCATGCGCCTTCAAATGCCTCTTAGCCCAATACGCTATCTGAGATAGGAGCGACGTAAATTGAACAAATGTGATAGAATTTCCCTGAAATCTTATATTAAACAAAATATAAAATGATCTACTCGGGTCACTGATTGCCCTATCATAGAAGTTTAATAGTGCATTTTACTCGCCATTCCACGCGCTTTAAGTTGCCGCCTAGCCCAGTACGCTATCTGAAATAGGAGCGACGTAAATTGAACAAATGTGATAGAATTTTGCTGAATTCTTAAATTAACCATAATAACAAATGATCTAATCGGGTCTCTGTTTGCCCTACCCTAGAAGTTTAACAGTGCATTTTACTCGCCATTCCATGCGCTTTGAGATGCCGCTTTGCCCAATACGCTATCTGAAATAGGAGCGACGTAAATTGAACAAATGTGATAGAATTTCACTGAATTCTTATATTAACCAAAATATAAAATGATCTAATCGGGTCTCTGATTGCCCTAGGATAGAAGTTTAATAGTGCATTTCACTCGTCATTTCATGCGCTTTGACATGCCGCTTAGCCCAATAAGCTATCTGAAATAGGAGCGACGTAAATTGAACAAATGTGATAGAATTTCCCTGAAATCTTATATTAAACAAAATATAAAATGAGCTAATCGGGTCTCTGATTGCCCTATCATAGAAGTTTAGTAGTGCATTTTACCCGCCATTCCACGAGCTTTAAGATGCCGCCTAGCACAGTACGCTATCTGAAATAGGAGCGACGTAAGTTGAACAAATGTGATAGAATTTTGCTGAATTCTTAAATTAACCAAAATATAAAATGATCTAATCGGGTCTCTGTTTGCCCTACCCAAGAAGATTAATAGGGCATTTCACTCGACACTTCATGCACTTTGAGATGCCGCTAAGCCCAATAAGCTATCTGAAATAGGAGCAACGTAAATTGAACATATGTGATAGAATTTCGCTGAATTCTTTTAAGAACCATAATGTAAAATGATCTAATCGGGTCTCTGTTCGCCCTAGCCTAGAAGTTTAATAGCGCATTTTATTCGCCATTTCGTGCGCATTGAGATGCCGCTTAGCCCAATACGCTATCTGAAATAGGAGCGACGTAAATTGAACAAATGTGATAGAATTTCCCTGAAATCTTATATTAAACAAAATATACAATGATTTAATCGGGTCTCTGATTGCCCTATCATAGAAGTTTAGCAGTGCATTTTACTCGCCATTCCACGCGCTTTAAGATGCCGCCTAGCCCAGTACGCTATCTAAATTAGGAGCGACGTAAGTTGAACAAATGTGATAGAATTACGCTGAATTCTTATATTAACCGTAATATAAAATGATCTAATCGGGTCTCTGTTTGCCTTATCCTAGAAGTTTAGTATTGCATTTTACTCGCCATTTCATGCGCTTTGAGATGCCGCTTAGCCCAATACGCTATCTGAAATAGGAGCGACGTAAATTGAACAAATGTGATAGAATTTCGCTGAATTCTTAAATTAACTATAATATAAAATGATTTAATCGGGTCTCTGTTGGCCCTACCCTAGAAGTTTAATAGTGCATTTTACTCGCCATTTCATGCGCTTTGAGATGCCGCTTAGTGCAATACGCTATCTGAAATATGAGCGACGTAAATTGAACAAATGTGATAGAATTTCGCTGAATTCTTATATTAACCAAAATATAAAATGATCTAATCGGGTCTCCGATTGCCCTATCATAGAAGATTAATAGTGCATTTTACTCGCCACTCCACGCGCTTTAGGGTGCCGCCTAGCCCAGTATGCTATCCGAAATAGGAGCGACGTACATTGAACAAATGTGATAGAATTTTGCTGAATTCTTAAATTAACCATAATATAAAATCATCTAATCGGGTCTCTGTTCGCCCTACCATAGAAGTCTAATAGTGCATTTCACTCGCCATTCCACGCGCTTTAAGATGCCGCCGAGCCCAGTACGGTATCTGAAATAGGAGCGACGTAAATTGAACAAATGTGATAGAATTTTGCTGAATTCTTAAATTAACCATAATATAAAATGATCTAATCGGGTTTCTGCACGCCCTACCATAGAAATCTAATAGTGCATTTTACTCGCCATTTCATGCGCTTTGAGATGCCGCTTAGCCCAATACGCTATCTGAAATAGGATCGACGTAAGTTGAACAAATGTGATAGAATTTCGCTGAATTCTTTTATTAACCATAATGTAAAATGATCTGATCGGGTCTCTGTTCGCCCTTGCCTAGAAGTTTAAGAGTGCATTTTATTCGCCATTTCATGCGCTTGGAGATGCCGCTTAGCCCAATAAGCTATCTGAAATAGGAGCGACGTAAATTGAACAAATGTGATAGAATTTCGCTGAATTCTTATATTAACCAAAATATAAAATGATCTATTCGGGTCTCTGTTTGCCCAACCCTAGAAGTTTAATAGTGCATTATACTCGCCATTTCATGCGCCTTCAAATGCCTCTTAGCCCAATACGCTATCTGAGATAGGAGCGACGTAAATTGAACAAATGTGATAGAATTTCCCTGAAATCTTATATTAAACAAAATATAAAATGATCTACTCGGGTCACTGATTGCCCTATCATAGAAGTTTAATAGTGCATTTTACTCGCCATTCCACGCGCTTTAAGTTGCCGCCTAGCCCAGTACGCTATCTGAAATAGGAGCGACGTAAATTGAACAAATGTGATAGAATTTTGCTGAATTCTTAAATTAACCATAATAACAAATGATCTAATCGGGTCTCTGTTTGCCCTACCCTAGAAGTTTAACAGTGCATTTTACTCGCCATTCCATGCGCTTTGAGATGCCGCATAGCCCAATACGCTATCTGAAATAGGAGCGACGTAAATTGAACAAATGTGATAGAATTTCTGTGAATTATAATATTAACCTCAATGTAAAATGATCTAATCGGGTCTCTGTTCGCCCTACCATAGAAGTCATATAGTGCATTTCACTCGCCATTTCATGCGCTTTGAGATGCCGCTTAGCCCAATACGCTATCTGAAATAGGAGCGACCTAAATTGAACGAATGTGATAGAATTTTGTTGAATTCTTAAATTAACCATAATATAAAATGATCTAATCGAGTGTCTGCTTGCCCTACCCTAGAAGTTTAACAGTGCATTTTACTCGTCATTTCATGCGCTTTGAGATGCCGCTTTGCCCAATACGCTATCTGAAATAGGAGCGACGTAAATTGAACGAATGTGATAGAATTTCGCTCAATTCTTAAATTAACCATAATATAAAATGATCTAATTGGGTCTCAGTTCGCCGTACCCTAGAACTTTAATAGTGCATTTTACTCGTCATTTCATGCGCTTTGAGATGCCGCTTAGCCTAATACGCCAGCTGAAATAGGAGCGATATAAGTTGAACAAATGTGATAGAATTTCGCTGAACTCTTTTATTAACCATAATGTAAAATGATCTAATCCGATCTCTGTTCGCCTTAGCCTAGAACTTTAATAGTGCATTTTATTCGCCATTTCATACACTTTGAGATGCCGCATAGCCCAATACGCTATCTGAAATAGGAGCGACGTAAATTGAACAAATGTGATAGAATTTCGCTGAACTCTTTTATTAACCATAATGTAAAATGATCTAATCGGGTGTCTGTTTGCCCTACCCTAGAAGCTTAATATTGCATTTTACTCGCCATTTCATGCGCTTTGAGCTGCCGCTTAGCCCAATACGCTATCTGAAATAGGAGCGACGTAAGTTGAAAAAATGTGATAGAGTTTCGCTGAATTCTTTTAAGAAACATAATGTAAAATGATCTAATCGGGTCTCTGTTCTCCCTAGCCTAGAAGTTTAATAGTGCATTTTATTCTCCATTTCATGCGCTTTGTGATGCCGCTTAGCCCAATACGCTATCTGAAATAGGAGCGACGTAAATTGAACAAATGTGATGGAATTTCCCTGAAATCTTATATTAAACAAAATCTAAAATGATCTAATCGGGTCCCTGATTGCCCTATCATAGAAGATTAGTAGTGCATTTTACTCGCCATTCCACGCGCTTGAAGATGCCGCCTAGCCCAGTACGCTATCTGAATTATGAGCGACGTAAGTTGAACAAATGTGATAGAATTAGGCTGCATTCTTATATTAACCGTAATATAAAATGATGTAATCGGGTCTCTGTTTGCCTTACCCTAGAAGTTTAATAGTGCATTATACTCGCCATTTCATGCGCTTCGAGATGCCGCTTCGTCCAATACGCTATCTGAAATAGGAGCGACGTAAATTGAACAAATGTGATAGAATTTCTGTGAATTCTTATATTAACATCAATGTAAAATGATCTAATCGGGTCTCTGTTCGCCCTACCATAGAAGTCATATAGTGCATTTCACTCGCCATTTCATGCGCTTTGAGATGCCGCTTAGACCAATACGCTATCTGAAATAGGAGCAACCTAAATTGAACGAATGTGATAGAATTTTGTTGAATTCTTAAATTAACCATAATATAAAATGATCTAATCGAGTCTCTGCTTGCCCTACCCTAGAAGTTTAATAGTGCATTTTACTCGTCAATTAATGCGCTTTGAGATGCCGCTTTGCCCAATACGCTATCTGAAATAGGAGCGACGTATGTTGAACTAATGTGATAGAATTTCCCTGAATTCTTATATTAACCTTAATGTAAAATGATCTAGTCGGGTCTCTGTTCGCCCTACCATAGAAGTCTAATAGTGCACTTCACTCGCCATTCCACGCGCTTTAAGATTCCGCCGAGCCCAGTACGCTATCTGAAATAGGAGCGACGTAAGTTGAACAAATGTGATAGAATTTCGCTGAATTCTTTTATTAACCATAATGTAAAATGATCTGATCGGGTCTCTGTTCGCCCTAGCCTAGAAGTTTAAGAGTGCATTTCATTCGCCATTTCATGCGCTTTGAGATGCCGCTTAGCCGAATACGCTATCTGAATTAGGAGCGACGTAAATTGAACAAATGTGATACAAATTCCATGAAATCTGATATTATACAAAATATAAAATGACCTAATCGGGTCTCTGATTGCCCTATCATAGACGCTTAGTAGTGCATTTTACTCGCCATTCCACACGCTTCAAGATGCCGCCTAGCCCGGTACGCTATCGGAAATAGGAGCGACGTAAATTGAACAAATGTGATAGAATTTCCCTGAATTCTTATATTAACATTAATGTAAAATGATCTAATCGGGTCTCCGTTCGCCCTATCCTAGAAGTTTAATAGTGCATTTCACTCGTCATTTCATGCGCTTTGAGATGCCGCTTAGCCCAATAAGCTATCTGAAATAGGAGCGACGTAAATTGAACAAATGTGATAGAATTTCGCTGAATTCTTATATTAACCAAAATATAAAATGATCTAATCGGGTCTCTGATTGCCCTATCATAGAAGTTTAATAGTGCATTTTACTCGCCATTCCACGCGCTTTAAGATGCCGCATAGCGCAGTACGATATCTGAAATACGAGCGACGTAAATTGAACAAGTGTGATAGAATTTTGCTGAATTCTTAAATTAACCATAATATAAAATGATCTAATCGGGTCTCTGTTCGCCCTACTATAGAAGTCTAATAGTGCACTTCACTCGCCATTTCACGCGCTTTAAGATGCCGCCGAGCCCAGTACGCTATATGAAGTAGGAACGACGTAAATTGAACAAATGTGATAGAATTTCGCTGAATTCTTAAATTAACCATAATATAAAATGATCTAATCGGGTCTCTGTTCGCCCTACCATAAAAGTCTAATAGTGCATTTCACTCGCCATTCCACGCGCTTTAAGATGCGGCCGAACCCAGTACGCTATCTGAAATAGGAGCGACGTAAATTGAACAAATGTGATAGAATTTTGCTGAAATCTTAAATTAACCATAATATAAAATGATCTAATCGGGTCTCTGTACGCCCTACCATAGAAATCTAATAGTGCATTTTACTCGCTATTTCATGCGCTTTGAGATGCCACTTAGCCCAGTACGCTATCTGAAATAGGAGCGACGTAAGTTGAACAAATGTGATAGAATTTCGCTGAATTCTTTTATTAACCATAATGTAAAATGATCTGATCGGGTCTCTGTTCGGCCTAGCCTAGAAGTTTAAGAGTGCATTTTATTCGCCATTTCATGCGCTTTGATATGTCGCATATCCGAATACGCTATCTGAAATAGGAGCGACCTAAATTGAACAAATGCGATAGAATTTCGCTGAATTCTTATATTAACCAAAATATAAAATGATCTAATCGGGTCTCTGATTGCCCTATCATAGAAGTTTAATAGTGCATTTTACTCGCCATTCCACGCGCTTTAAGATGCCGCATAGCCCAGTACGATATCTGAAATACGAGCGACGTAAATTGAACAAGTGTGATAGAATTTTGCTGAATTCTTAAATTAACCATAATTTAAAATGATCTAATCGGGTCTCTGTTCGCCCTACTATAGAAGTCTAATAGTGCACTTCACTCGCCATTTCACGCGCTTTAAGATGCCGCCGAGCCCAGTACGCTATATGAAGTAGGAACGACGTAAATTGAACAAATGTGATAGAATTTCGCTGAATTCTTAAATTAACCATAATATAAAATGGTCTAATCGGGTCTCTGTTCGCCCTACCATAAAAGTCTAATAGTGCATTTCACTCGCCATTCCACGCGCTTTAAGATGCGGCCGAACCCAGTACGCTATCTGAAATAGGAGCGACGTAAATTGAACAAATGTGATAGAATTTCCCTGAATTCTTATATTAACCTCAATGTAAAATGATCTAATCGTGTCTCTGTTCGCCCTACCATAGAAGTCTAATTGTGCATTTCACTCGCCATTTCATGCGCTTTGAGATGCCGCTTAGCACAATACGCTATTTGAAATAGGGGCGACGCAAATTGAACAAATGTGATAGAATTACGCTGAATTCTTATATTATCCGTAATATAAAATGATCTAATCGGGTCTCTGTTTGCCTTATCCTAGAAGTTTAATAGTGCATTTTACTCGCCATTTCATGCGCTTTGAGATGCCGCTTAGCCCAATACGCTATCTGAAATAGGAGCGACGTAAATTGAACAAATCTGATAGAATTTCCCTGAAATCTTATATTAAACAAAATATAAAATGATCTAATCGGGTCTCTGATTGCCCTATCGTAGAAGTTTAGTAGTGCATTTTACTCGCCATTCCACGCGCTTTATGATGCCGCCTAGCCCAGTACGCTACCTGAAATAGGAGCTACGTAAGTTGAACAAATGTGATAGAATTACGCTGCATTCTTATATTAACCGTAATATAAAATGATATAATCGGGTCTCTGTTTGCCCTATCATAGAAGTTTAATAGTGCATTTTACTCGCCATTTCATGTGCTATAAGGTGCCGCATAGCCCAATACGCTATCTGGAATGGGAGCGACGTAAATTGAACAAATGTGATAGAATTTACCTGAATTCTTATATTAACCTTAATGTAAAATGATCTAGTCGGGTCTCTGTTCGCCCTACCATAGAAGTCTAATAGTGCATTTCACTCGCCATTCCACGCGCTTTAAGATGCCGCCGAGCCCAGTACGGTATCTGAAATAGGAGCGACGTAAATTG
>CAKAJE020000054.1:0-92587 GCA_916610135.2 Macropis europaea | reverse complement strand
ATCTGAAATAGGAGCGACGTAAATTGAACAAATGTGATAGAATTTCCCTGAATTCTTATATTAACCTTAATGTAAAATGATCTAATCGGGTCTCTGTTCGCCCCACTATAGAAGTCTAATAGTGCATTTCACTAGTCATTTCAAGCGCTTTGAGATGCCGCTTTGCCCAATACGCTATCTGAAATAGGAGCGACGTAAATTGAACAAATGTGATACAATTTCCCTGAATCCTTATATTAACCTTAATGTAAAATGATCTAATCGGGTCTCTGTTCGCCCTACCATAGAAGACTAATAGTGCATTTCACTCGTCATTTCATGCGCTTTGAGATGCCGCTTAGCCCAATACGCTATCTGAAATAGGAGCGACGTATATTGAACGAATGTGATAGAATTTCGCTGAATTCTTAAATTAACCATAATATAAAATGATCTAGTCGGGTCTCTGATTGCCCTATCATAGAAGTTCAGTGGTTCATTTTACTCGCCATTCCACGCGCCTTAAGATGCCGCCTAGCCCAGTACGCTATCTGAAATAGGAACGACGTAAATTGAACAAATGTGATAGAATATTGCTGAATTCTTAAATTAACCGTAATATAAAATGATCTAATCGGGTATCTGTTTGCCTTACCCCAGAAGTTTAATAGTGCATTTCAATCGCCATTCCACGCGCTTTGAGATGCCACTTAGTCCAATACGCTATCTGAAATAGGAGCGACGTAAATTGAACAAATGTGATAGAATTTCCCTGAAATCTTATATCAAACCAAATATAAAATGATCTAATCGGGTCTCTGATTGCCCTATCATTGAAGTTTAATAGTGCATTTCACTCGCCATCTCATGCGCTTTGAGATGCCGCTTAGCCCAATACGCTATCTGAAATAGGGGCGACGTAAATTGAACAAATGTGATAGAATTTCCCTGAAATATTATGTCAAACCAAATATAAAATGATGTAATCGGGTCTCTGATTGCCCTATCATTGAAGTTTAATAGTGCATTTTACTCACCATTCCACGCGCTTTAAGATGCCGCTTAGCCCAATACGCTATCTGAAATAGGAGCGACGTAAATTGAACAAATGTGATAGAATTTCCCTGAATTCTTATATTAACCTTAATGTAAAATGATCTAATCGGGTCTCTGTTCGCCCCACTATAGAAGTCTAATAGTGCATTTCACTAGTCATTTCAAGCGCTTTGAGATGCCGCTTTGCCCAATACGCTATCTGAAATAGGAGCGACGTAAATTGAACAAATGTGATACAATTTCCCTGAATCCTTATATTAACCTTAATGTAAAATGATCTAATCGGGTCTCTGTTCGCCCTACCATAGAAGACTAATAGTGCATTTCACTCGTCATTTCATGCGCTTTGAGATGCCGCTTAGCCCAATACGCTATCTGAAATAGGAGCGACGTATATTGAACGAATGTGATAGAATTTCGCTGAATTCTTAAATTAACCATAATATAAAATGATCTAGTCGGGTCTCTGATTGCCCTATCATAGAAGTTCAGTGGTTCATTTTACTCGCCATTCCACGCGCCTTAAGATGCCGCCTAGCCCAGTACGATATCTGAAATAGGAACGACGTAAATTGAACAAATGTGATAGAATATTGCTGTATTCTTAAATTAACCGTAATATAAAATGATCTAATCGGGTATCTGTTTGCCTTACCCCAGAAGTTTAATAGTGCATTTCAATCGCCATTCCACGCGCTTTGAGATGCCACTTAGTCCAATACGCTATCTGAAATAGGAGCGACGTAAATTGAACAAATGTGATAGAATTTCCCTGAAATCTTATATCAAACCAAATATAAAATGATCTAATCGGGTCTCTGATTGCCCTATCATTGAAGTTTAATAGTGCATTTCACTCGCCATTTCATGCGCTTTGAGATGCCGCTTAGCCCAATACGCTATCTGAAATAGGAGCGACGTAAATTGAACAAATGTGATAGAATTTCCCTGAAATATTATGTCAAACCAAATATAAAATGATGTAATCGGGTCTCTGATTGCCCTATCATTGAAGTTTAATAGTGCATTTTACTCACCGTTCCACGCGCTTTAAGATGCCGCTTAGCCCAATACGCTATCTGAAATAGGAGCGACGTAAATTGAACAAATGTGATAGAATTTCCCTGAATTCTTATATTAACCTTAATGTAAAATGATCTAATCGGGTCTCTGTTCGCCCCACCATAGAAGTCTAATAGTGCATTTCACTAGTCATTTCAAGCGCTTTGACATGCCGCTTTGCCCAATACGCTATCTGAAATAGGAGCGACGTAAATTGAACAAATGTGATACAATTTCCCTGAATCCTTATATTAACCTTAATGTAAAATGATCTAATCGGGTCTCTGTTCGCCCTACCATAGAAGACTAATAGTGCATTTCACTCGTCATTTCATGCGCTTTGAGATGCCGCTTAGCCCAATACGCTATCTGAAATAGGAGCGACGTATATTGAACGAATGTGATAGAATTTCGCTGAATTCTTAAATTAACCATAATATAAAATGATCTAGTCGGGTCTCTGATTGCCCTATCATAGAAGTTCAGTGGTTCATTTTACTCGCCATTCCACGCGCCTTAAGATGCCGCCTAGCCCAGTACGCTATCTGAAATAGGAACGACGTAAATTGAACAAATGTGATAGAATATTGCTGAATTCTTAAATTAACCGTAATATAAAATGATCTAATCGGGTATCTGTTTGCCTTACCCCAGAAGTTTAATAGTGCATTTCAATCGCCATTCCACGCGCTTTGAGATGCCACTTAGTCCAATACGCTATCTGAAATAGGAGCGACGTAAATTGAACAAATGTGATAGAATTTCCCTGAAATCTTATATCAAACCAAATATAAAATGATCTAATCGGGTCTCTGATTGCCCTATCATTGAAGTTTAATAGTGCATTTCACTCGCCATTCCACGCGCTTTAAGATGCCGCCTAGCCCAGTACGCTATCTGAAATAGAAACGACGTAAATTGAAAAAATGTGATAGATTTTTGCAGAATTCTTAAATTAACCATAATATAAAATGATCTAATCGGGTCTCTGTTTGCCCTACCCTAGAAGTTTAACAGTGCATTTCACTCGTCATTTCACGCGCTTTAAGATGCCGCCTAGCCCATTACGCTATCTGAAATAGGAGCGATGTAAATTGTACAAATGTGATAGAATTTCGCTGAATTCTTTTATTAACCATAATGTTAAATGATCTAATCGGGTCTCTGTTCGCCCTAGCGTAGAAGCTTAATATTGCATTTTATTCGTCATTTCATGCGCTTTGAGATGCCGCTTAGCCCAATACGCTATCTGAAATAGGAGCGACGTAAATTGAACAAATGTGGTAGAATTTCGCTGAATTCTTATATTAACCAAAATATAAAATGATCTAATCGGGTCTCTGATTGCCCTATCATAGAAGTTTAAAAGTGCATTTTACTCGCCATTCCACGCGCTTTAAGATGCCGCCCAGCCCAGTACGCTATCTGAAATAGGGGCGACGTAAATTGAACAAATGTGATAGAATTTCCCTGAAATATTATGTCAAACCAAATATAAAATGATGTAATCGGGTCTCTGATTGCCCTATCATTGAAGTTTAATAGTGCATTTTACTCACCATTCCACGCGCTTTAAGATGCCGCTTAGCCCAATACGCTATCTGAAATAGGAGCGACGTAAATTGAACAAATGTGATAGAATTTCCCTGAATTCTTATATTAACCTTAATGTAAAATGATCTAATCGGGTATCTGTTTGCCTTACCCCAGAAGTTTAATAGTGCATTTCAATCGCCATTCCACGCGCTTTGAGATGCCACTTAGTCCAATACGCTATCTGAAATAGGAGCGACGTAAATGGAACAAATGTGATAGAATTTCGCTGAATTCTTGTATTAATCAAAATATAAAATGACCTAATCGGGTCTCTGTTTGCCCTATCATCGAAGTTTAATAGTGCATTTCACTCGTAATTTCATGCGCTTTGAGATGCCGCTTAGCCGAATAAGCTATCTGAAATAGGAGCGACGTAAATTGAACAAATGTGATGCAATTTCCCTGAATCCTTATATTAACCTTAATGTAAAATGATCTAATCGGGTCTCTGTTCGCCCTACCATAGAAGACTAATAGTGCATTTCACTCGTCATTTCATGCGCTTTGAGATGCCGCTTAGCCCAATACGCTATCTGAAATAGGAGCGACGTATATTGAACGAATGTGATAGAATTTCGCTGAATTCTTAAATTAACCATAATATAAAATGATCTAGTCGGGTCTCTGATTGCCCTATCATAGAAGTTCAGTGGTTCATTTTACTCGCCATTCCACGCGCCTTAAGATGCCGCCTAGCCCAGTACGCTATCTGAAATAGGAACGACGTAAATTGAACAAATGTGATAGAATATTGCTGAATTCTTAAATTAACCGTAATATAAAATGATCTAATCGGGTATCTGTTTGCCTTACCCCAGAAGTTTAATAGTGCATTTCAATCGCCATTCCACGCGCTTTGAGATGCCACTTAGTCCAATACGCTATCTGAAATAGGAGCGACGTAAATGGAACAAATGTGATAGAATTTCGCTGAATTCTTGTATTAATCAAAATATAAAATGACCTAATCGGGTCTCTGTTTGCCCTATCATCGAAGTTTAATAGTGCATTTCACTCGTAATTTCATGCGCTTTGAGATGCCGCTTAGCCGAATAAGCTATCTGAAATAGGAGCGACGTAAATTGAACAAATGTGATAGAATTTCCCTGAAATCTTATATCAAACCAAATATAAAATGATCTAATCGGGTCTCTGATTGCCCTATCATTGAAGTTTAATAGTGCATTTCACTCGCCATTCCACGCGCTTTAAGATGCCGCCTAGCCCAGTACGCTATCTGAAATAGAAACGACGTAAATTGAAAAAATGTGATAGATTTTTGCAGAATTCTTAAATTAACCATAATATAAAATGATCTAATCGGGTCTCTGTTTGCCCTACCCTAGAAGTTTAACAGTGCATTTCACTCGTCATTTCACGCGCTTTAAGATGCCGCCTAGCCCATTACGCTATCTGAAATAGGAGCGATGTAAATTGTACAAATGTGATAGAATTTCGCTGAATTCTTTTATTAACCATAATGTTAAATGATCTAATCGGGTCTCTGTTCGCCCTAGCGTAGAAGCTTAATATTGCATTTTATTCGTCATTTCATGCGCTTTGAGATGCCGCTTAGCCCAATACGCTATCTGAAATAGGAGCGACGTAAATTGAACAAATGTGATAGAATTTCGCTGAATTCTTATATTAACCATAATATAAAACGATCTAATCGGGTCTCTGATTGCCCTACCCTAGATGTTTAATAGTGCATTTTACTCGCCATTTCATGCGCTTTGAGATGCCGCTTAGCCCAATACGCTATCTTAAATAGGAGCGACGTAAATTGAACAAATGTGATAAAATTTCGCTGAATTCTTATATTAACCGACATATAAAATGATCTAATCGGGTCTCTGATTGCCCTATCATAGAAGTTTAATAGTGCATTTTACTCGCCATTCCACGCGCTTTAAGGTGCCGCCTAGCCCAGTACGCTATCTGAAATAGGAGGGACGTAAGTTGAACAAATGTGATAGAATTTTGCCGAATTCTTAAATTAACCATAACATAAAATGATGTACTCGGGTCTCTGTTCGCCCTACCCAAGAAGTTTAATAGTGCATTTCTCTCCTCATTTCATGCGCTTTGAGATGCCGCTTAGCCCAATACGCTATCTGAAATAGGAGCGACGTAAATTGAACAAATGTGATACAATTTCCCTGAATCCTTATATTAACCTTAATGTAAAATGATCTAATCGGGTCTCTGTTCGCCCTACCATAGAAGACTAATAGTGCATTTCACTCGTCATTTCATGCGCTTTGAGATGCCGCTTAGCCCAATACGCTATCTGAAATAGGAGCGACGTATATTGAACGAATGTGATAGAATTTCGCTGAATTCTTAAATTAATCATAATATAAAATGATCTAGTCGGGTCTCTGATTGCCCTATCATAGAAGTTCAGTGGTTCATTTTACTCGCCATTCCACGCGCCTTAAGATGCCGCCCAGCCCAGTACGCTATCTGAAATAGGAACGACGTAAATTGAACAAATGTGATAGAATATTGCTGAATTCTTAAATTAACCGTAATATAAAATGATCTAATCGGGTATCTGTTTGCCTTACCCCAGAAGTTTAATAGTGCATTTCAATCGCCATTCCACGCGCTTTGAGATGCCACTTAGTCCAATACGCTATCTGAAATAGGAGCGACGTAAATGGAACAAATGTGATAGAATTTCGCTGAATTCTTGTATTAATCAAAATATAAAAAGACCTAATCGGGTCTCTGTTTGCCCTATCATCGAAGTTTAATAGTGCATTTCACTCGTAATTTCATGCGCTTTGAGATGCCGCTTAGCCGAATAAGCTATCTGAAATAGGAGCGACGTAAATTGAACAAATGTGATAGAATTTCCCTGAAATCTTATATCAAACCAAATATAAAATGATCTAATCGGGTCTCTGATTGCCCTATCATTGAAGTTTAATAGTGCATTTCACTCGCCATTCCACGCGCTTTAAGATGCCGCCTAGCCCAGTACGCTATCTGAAATAGAAACGACGTAAATTGAAAAAATGTGATAGATTTTTGCAGAATTCTTAAATTAACCATAATATAAAATGATCTAATCGGGTCTCTGTTTGCCCTACCCTAGAAGTTTAACAGTGCATTTCACTCGTCATTTCACGCGCTTTAAGATGCCAGCTAGCCCATTACGCTATCTGAAATAGGAGCGATGTAAATTGTACAAATGTGATAGAATTTCGCTGAATTCTTTTATTAACCATAATGTTAAATGATCTAATCGGGTCTCTGTTCGCCCTAGCGTAGAAGCTTAATATTGCATTTTATTCGTCATTTCATGCGCTTTGAGATGCCGCTTAGCCCAATACGCTATCTGAAATAGGAGCGACGTAAATTGAACAAATGTGGTAGAATTTCGCTGAATTCTTATATTAACCAAAATGTAAAATGATCTAATCGGGTCTCTGATTGCCCTATCATAGAAGTTTAAAAGTGCATTTTACTCGCCATTTCATGCGCTTTGAGATGGCGCTTAGCCCAATACGCTATCTGAAATAGGAGCGACGTAAATTGAACAAATGTGATAGAATTTCCCTGAATTCTTATATTAACCTTAATGTAAAATGATCTAATCGGGTCTCTGTTCGCCCCACCATAGAAGTCTAATAGTGCATTTCACTCGTCATTTCATGCGCTTTGAGATGCCGCTTAGCCCGATACGATATCTGAAATAGGAGCAACGTAAATTGAACAAATGTGATAGAATTTCGCTGAATTCTTATATTAACCAAAATATAAAATGATCTAATCGGGTCTCTGATTACCCTATCATAGAAGTTTAGTAGTGCATTTTACTCGCCCTTCCACGCGCTTTAAGATGCCGTCTAGCCCAGTACGCTATCTGAAATAGGAGCGACGTAAGTTGAACAAATGTGAAAGAATTACGCTGAATTCTTATATTAACCGTAATATAAAATGATCTAATCGGGTCTCTGATTGCCCTACCCTAGAAGCTTAATAGTGCATTTTATTCGTCGTTTCATGCGCTTTGAGCTGCCGCTTAGCCCAATACGCTATCTGAAATAGGAGCGACGTAAATTGAACAAATGTTGTAGAATTTCGCTGAATTCTTATATTAACCAAAATATAAAATGATCTAATCGGGTCTCTGATTGCCCTATCATAGAAGTTTCAAAGTGCATTTTACTCGCCATTCCACGCGCTTTAAGATGCCGTCTAGCCCAGTACGCTATGTGAAATAGGAGCGGCGTAAATTGAACAAATGTGATAGAATTTCGCTGAATTCTTATATTAACCATAATATAAAATGATATAATCGGGTCTCTGTTTGCCCTACCCTGGAAGTTTAATAGTGCATTTTACTCGCCATTTCATGCGCTTTGAGATGCCGCTTAGCCCAATACGCTATCTGAAATAGGAGCGACGTAAATTGAACAAATGTGATAGAATTTTGCTGAATTCTTAAATTAACCATAATATAAAATGATCTAATCGGGTCTCTGATTGCCCTACCCTAGAAGTTTAAGAGTGCATTTTACTCGCCATTTCATGCGCTTTGAGATGCCCCTTAGCCCAATACGCTATCTGAAATAGGAGCGACGTAAATTAAACAAATGTGATAGAATTTCGCTGAATTCTTATATTAACCTTAACGTAAAATGATCTAATCGGGTCTTTGTTCGCCCTACCCTAGAAGTTTAATAGTGCATTTCACTCGTCATTTCATGCGCTTTGAGATGCCGCTTAGCCCGATAAGCTATCTGAAATGGGAGCGACGTAACTTGAACAAATGTGATAGAATTTCGCTGAATTCTTATATTAACCAAAATATAAAATGATCTAATCGGGTCTCTGATTGCCCAATCATAGAAGTTTAAGAGTGCATTTTACTCACCATTTCTTGCGCTTTGAGATGCCGCTTAGCCCAATACTCTATCTGAAATATCAGCGACGTAAATTGAACAAATGTGATAGAATTTCCCTGAAATCTTATATTAAACAAAATATAAAATGATCTAAACGGGACTCTGATTGCCCTATCATAGAAGTTTAGTAATGCATTTTACTCGCCCTTCCACGCGCTTTGAGATGCCGCCTAGCCCAGTACACTATCTGAAATAGGAGCGACGTATGGTGAACAAATGTGGTACATTTACGCTGAATTCTTATATTAACCGTAATATAAAATGATCTAATCGGGTCTCTGTTTGCCTTACCCTAGAAGTTTAATAGTGCATTTTACTCGCCATTTCATGCCCTTTGAGATGCCGCTTAGCCCAATACGCTATCTGCAATAGGAGCGACGTAAATTGAACAAATGTGATAGAATGTCGCTGAATTCTTAAATTAACCATAATATCAAATGATCTAATCGGGTCTCTGTTTGCCCTACCCTAGAAGTTTAATAGTTCATTTTACTTGCCATTTCTTGCGCTTTGAGATGCCGCTTAGCCCAATACGCTATCTGAAATATCAGCGACGTAAATTGAACAAATGTGAGAGAATCTCGCTGAATTCTTATATTAACCTTAATGTAAAATGATCTAATCGGGTCTCTGTTCGCCCTACCCTAGAAGATTAATAGTGCATTTCACTCGTCATTTCATGCACTTTGAGATGCCGCTGAGCCCAATAAGCTATCTGAAATAGGAGCCACGTAAATTGAACGAATGTGATAGAATCTCGCTGAATTTTTGAATTAACCATAATATAAAATGATCTAATCGGGTCTCTGTTCGCCCTACCCTAGAAGATTAAAAGTGCATTTCACTCGTCATTTCATGCGCTTTGAGATGCCGCTTAGCCCAATAAGCTATCTGAAATAGGAGCGACGTAAATTGAACAAATGTGAAAGAAGTTCCCTGAATACTTATATTAACCTTAATGTAAAATGATCTAATCGGGTCTTTGCTCGCCCTACCCTAGAAGTTTAATAGTGCATTTCACTCGTCAATCCATGCGCTTTGAGATACCGCTTAGCCCAATACGCTATCTGAAATGGGAGCGACGTAAATTGAACAAATGTGATAGAATTACGCTGAAATCTTATATTAAACAAAATATAAAATGATCTAAACGGGACTCTGATTGCCCAATCATAGAAGTTTAAGAGTGCATTTTACTCACCATTTCTTGCGCTTTGAGATGCCGCTTAGACCAATACGCTATCTGAAATATCAGCGACGTAAATTGAACAAATGTGAGAGAATTTCGTTGAATTCTTATATTAACCTTAATGTAAAATGTTCTAATCGGGTCTCTGTTCGCCCTACCCTAGAAGATTAAAAGTGCATTTCACTCGCCATTTCATGCGCTTTGAGATGCCGCTCAGCCCAGTACGCTATCTGAAATAGGAGCGATGTAAATTGAACAAATGTGATAGAATTTCGATGAATTCTTTTATTAACCATAATGTAAAATGATCTAATCGGGTCTTTGCTCGCCCTACCCTAGAAGTTTAATAGTGCATTTCACTCGTCATTTCATGCGCTTTGAGATGCCGCTTAGCCCAATACGCTATCTGAAATAGGAGCGACGTAAATTGAACAAATGTGATAGAATTACGCTGAAATCTTATATTAAACAAAATATAAAATGATCTAAACGGGACTCTGATTGCCCTACCCTAGAAGTTTAATAGTGCATTTTACGAGCCATTTCTTGCGCTTTGAGATGCAGCTTAGCCCAATACGCTATCTGAAATAGGAGCGACGTAAATTGAACAAATGTGATGGAATTTCGCTGAATGCTTATATTAACCTTAATGTAAAATGATCTAATCGGGTCTTTGCTCGCCCTACCCTAGAAGTTTAATAGTGCATTTCACTCGTCATTTCATGCGCTTTGAGATGCCGCTTAGCCCAATATGCTATCTGAAATAGGAGCGACGTAAATTGAACAAATGTGATAGAATTACGCTGAATTCTTACATTAACCAAAATATAAAAAGATCTAATCGGGTCTCTGATTGCCCTATCATAGAAGTTTAATAGTGCATTTTACTCGCCATTCCACGCGCTTTAAGATGCCGCCTAGCCCAGTATGCTATCTGAAATAGGAACGACGTAAATTGAACAAATGTGATACAATTTTGCTGAATTCTTAAATTAACCATAATATAAAATGATCTAATCGGGTCTCTGATTCCCTACCCTAGAAGTTTAATAGTGCATTTTACTCGCCATTTCATGCACTTTGAGATGCCGCTTAGCCCAATACGCTACCTGAAATAGGAGCTACGTAAGTTGAACAAATGTCACAGAATTAAGCTGAATTCTTATATTAACCGTAATATAAAATGATCTAATCGGGTCTCTGTTTGCCTTATCCTAGAAGTTTAATAGTGCATTTTACTCGCCATTTCATGCGCTTTGAGATGCCTCTAAGCCCAATACGCTATCTGAAATAGGAGCGACGTAAATTGAACAAATGTGGTAGAATTTCGCTGAATTCTTATATTAACCAAAATATAAAATGATCTAATCGGGTCTCTGTTTGCCCTACCCTAGAAGTTTAATAGTGCATTTTACTCGCCATTTCTTGCGCTTTGAGATGCCGCTTAGCCCAATATGCTATCTGAAATAGGAGCGACGTAAATTGAACAAATGTGATAGAATTTCCCTGAAATCTTATATTAACCTTAATGTAAAATGATCTAATCGGGTCTCTGTTCGCTCTACCCTAGAAGTTGAATAGTGCATTTCACTCGTCATTTCATGCGCTTTGAGATGCCGCTTAGCCCAATATGCTATCTGGAATAGGAGCGACGTAAATTGAACAAATGTGATAGAATTTCGCTGAATTCTCGTATTGTAGCGGCCTGCTGTGCGTGCAAATTAAAACATTTGACGTGCAGAAGGTTGAACCGTTTTATGATACGCGCGCCTGCGAAGCTATTTTTGAGAAAGCCGTTTTTAACTATGTTTATTACTTAAGACGGTAACAATGACGTTCTGATTCGAACTTTCGTAGACGGCCTCAATAGCATATGCGGGTGTCATAAAATCGACCTTTCCGAAGGGCCCACGACGCGGGGCTAGGTGGCCTTGTAACCGACCGCGTCACGAGTTCCGGGCCTGGAGGAAATTCCGCTGCGTTGCCAAATTTCTGCCAAGACGTTCTCCCCCACCAAATCGCAGCCGTCTTCCGAAAAAGCGCGCCACGGGCGCAAGGAATAGATGGCGCGATTTGGGTAATTAGAAAAGCTTGATTGGCTAACACCAACGCGCAGGGTTAGCCAATTAGAGAAAAGCGTTCCTCGCGGAGCTTTTCTGGAACTTTGAAAAGCTCCGTGATGACATTCTCTATCGACATGTCGTCAGAGCCACATATTACATTATCTCGTGGGTAATAACACTCTCTAAATATTGAACACTTTGTGGGATTATTTATCATCTAAACCCTACACGCTCATTACTTCAGTATTAACTAAAATATAAAATGATCCAATCGTGTCTCTGATTGCCCTATCATCGAAGTTTAATAGTGGATTTCACTCGCCATTCCACGCGCATTGAGATGCCGCTTAGCCCAAAAAGCTACCTGGAATAGGAGCGACGTAAATTGAACAAATGTGATAGAATTTTTCTGAATTCTTAAATAAACCATAATATGAAATGATCAAATCGGGTCTCTGTTCGCCCTGCCCTAGAAGTTTAAAAGTGCATTTCACTCATGATTTCATGCGCTTTGAGATGACGCTTATCCCAATAAGCTATCTGAAATAGGAGCGACGTAAATTGAACAAATGTGATAGAATTTCGCTGAATTCTTGTATTAACCAAAATATAAAATGATCTAATTGGGTCTCTGATCGCCCTATCATAGAAGTTTAATAGTGCATTTCAATCGCCAGTCCACGCGCTTTAAGATGCCGCCTAGCGCATTACGCTATCTGAAATAGGAACGACGTAAATTGAACAAATGTGATAGAATTTCGCTGAATTCTTGTATTAACCAAAATATAAAATGATCTAATCGGGTCTCTGTTCGCCCTACCCTAGAAGTTTAATAGTGCATTTTACTCGCCATGCCACGCGCTTTAAGATGCCGCTTAGCCCAGTACGCTATCTGAAATAGGAGCGATGTAAATTGATCAAATGTGATAGAATTTCCCTGAATTCTTATATTAACCTTAATATAAAATGATCTAATCGGGTCTCTGTTCGCCCCACCATAGAAGTCTAATAGTGCATTTCACTCGTCATTTCATGCGCTTTGAGATGCCGCCTAGCCCAGTACGCTGTCTGAAATAGGAGCGACGTAAATTGAACAAATGTGATGGAATTTTGCTGAATTCTTAAATTAACCATAATATAAAATGATCTAATCGGGTCTCTGTTTGCCCTACCCTAGAAATTTAACAGTGCATTTTACTCGCCATTTCATGCGCTTCGAGATGCCGCTTAGCCCAATACGCTATCCGAAACAGGAGCGACGTAAATTAAACAGATGTGATAGAATTTCCTTGAATTCTTATATTAACCTTAATGTAAAATGATCTAATCGGGTCTCTGTTCGCCCTACCATAGAAGACTAATAGTGCATTTCACTCGTCATTTCATGCGCTTTGAGATACCGCTTAGCCCAATACGCTATCTGAAATGGGAGCGACGTAAATTGAACAAATGTGATAGAATTTCGCTGAATTCTTGTATTAACCAAAATATAAAATGATCTAATCGGGTCTCTGATTGCCCTATCATAGAAGTTTAATAGTGCATTTCAATCGCCATTCCACGCGCTTTAAGATGCCGCTTAGTCCAATACGCTATCTGAAATAGGAGCGACGTAAATGGAACAAATGTGATAGAATTTCGCTGCATTCTTGTATTAACCAAAATATAAAATGATCTAATCGGGTCTCTGTTTGCCCTGCCCTAGAAGTTTAACAGTGCATTTCACTCGTCATTTCATGTGCTTTGAGGTGCCGCTTCGCCCAATACGCTATCTGAAATAGGAGCGACGTAAATTGAACAAATGTGATAGAATTTCCCTGAATTCTTATATTAACCTTAATATAAAATGATCCAATCGGGTCTCTGTTCGCCCCACCATAGAAGTCTAATAGTGCATTTCACTCGTCATTTCATGCGCTTTGAGATGCCGCTTTGCCCAATACGCAATCTGAAATAGGAGCGACGTAAATTGAACAAATGTGATAGAATTTCGCTGAATTCTTATATTAACCAAAATATAAAATGATCTAATCGGGTCTCTGATTGCCGTATCATAGAAGTTTAATAGTGCATTTTACTCGCTATTTCATGCGCTTTGAGATGCCGCTTAGCCCAATACGCTATCTGAAATAGGAGCGACGTAAATGGAACAAATGTGATAGAATTTCGCTGCATTCTTGTATTAACCAAAATATAAAATGATCTAATCGGGTCTCTGTTTGCCCTGCCCTAGAAGTTTAACAGTGCATTTCACTCGTCATTTCATGTGCTTTGAGGTGCCGCTTCGCCCAATACGCTATCTGAAATAGGAGCGACGTAAATTGAACAAATGTGATAGAATTTCCCTGAATTCTTATATTAACCTTAATATAAAATGATCCAATCGGGTCTCTGTTCGCCCCACCATAGAAGTCTAATAGTGCATTTCACTCGTCATTTCATGCGCTTTGAGATATCGCTTTGCCCAATACGCAATCTGAAATAGGAGCGACGTAAATTGAACAAATGTGATAGAATTTCGCTGAATTCTTATATTAACCAAAATATAAAATGATCTAATCGGGTCTCTGATTGCCGTATCACAGAAGTTTAATAGTGCATTTTACTCGCTATTTCATGCGCTTTGAGATGCCGCTTAGCCCAATACGCTATCTGAAATAGGAGCGACGTAAATTGATCAAATGTGATAGAATTTCGGTGAATTCTTAAATTAACCATAATATAAAGTGAGCTAATCGGGTCTCTGTTTGCCCAACCCCAGAAGTTTAATAGTGCATTTTACTCGCCATTCCACGCGCTTTAAGATGCCGCCTAGCCCGGTACGCTATCTGAAATAGGAGCGACGTAAGTTGAATAAATGTGATAGAATTACGCTGAATTCTTATATTAACCGTAATATAAAATGATCTAATCGGGTCTCTGTTTGCCTTACCCTAGAAGTTTAATAGTGCATTTTACTCGCCATTTCATGCGCTTTGAGATGCCGCTTATCCCAATGCGCTATCTGAAATAGGAGCGAAGTAAATTGAACAAATGTGATAGAATTTTGCTGAATTCTTAAATTAACCATAATATAAAATGATCTAATCGGGTCTCTGTTTGCCCTACCCTAGAAGTTTAACAGTGCATTTTACTCGCATTTCATGCGCTTTGAGCTGCCGCTTAGCCCAATACACTATCTGAAATAGGAGCGACGTAAATTGAACAAATGTGATAGAATTTCCCTGAATTCTTATATTAACCTTAATGTAAAATGATCTAATCGGGTCTCTGTTCGCCCTGCCCTTGAAGTTTAATAGGGCATTTCACTCATGATTTCATGCGCTTTGAGATTCCGCTTAGCCCAATAAGCTATCTGAAATAGGAGCGACGTAAATTGAACAAATGTGATAGAATTTCCCTGAATTCTTATATTAACCTTAATGTAAAATGATCTAATCGGGTCTCTGTTCGCCCCACCATAGAAGTCTAATAGTGCATTTCACTAGCCATTTCAAGCGCTTTGAAATGCCGCTTTGCCCAATACGCTATCTGCAATAGGAGCGACGTAAATTGAACAAATGTGATAGAATTTCGCTGAATTCATAAATAAACCATAATATAAAATGATCTAATCGGGTCTCTGTTTGCCCTACCCTAGAAGTTTAACAGTGCATTTTACTCGCCATTTCATGCGCTTTGAGATGCCGCTTAGCCCAATACGCTATCTGAAATAGGAGCGACGTAAATTGAACAAATGTGATAGAATTTCGCTGAATTCTTATAATAACCAAAATATAAAATGATCTAGTTGGGTCTCTGATTGCCCTATCATAGAAGTTCAGCGGTTCATTTTACTCGCCATTCCACGCGCTTTAAGATGCCGCCTAGCCCAGTACGCTATCTGAAATAGGAACGACGTAAATTGAACCAATGTGATAGAATTACGCTGAATTCTTATATTAACCGTAATATAAAATGATCTAATCGGGTCTCTGTTTGTCGTATCCTAGAAGTTTAATAGTGCATTTTACTCGCCATTCCACGCGCTTTAAGATGCCGCCTATCCCAGTACGCTGCCTGAAATAGGAGCGACGTAAATTGAACAAATGTGATAGAATTTCCCTGAATTCTTATATTAACCTTAATGTAAAATGATCTAATCGGGTCTCTGTTCGACCTACCCAAGAAGTTTAATAGTGCATTTCACTCGTCATTTCATGCGCTTTGAGATGCCGCTTAGCACAATACGCTATCTGAAATAGGAACGACGTAAATTGAACCAATGTGATAGAATATTGCTGAATTCTTAAATTAACCATAATATAAAATGTTGTCTAATCGGGTCTCTGTTTGCGCTACCCTAGACGTTTAACAGTGCATTTCACTCGACATTCCATGTGCTTTGAGATGCCGCTTAGCCCAATAAGCAATCTGAAATAGGAGCGACGTAAATTGAACAAACGTGATAGAATGTCGCTGAATTCTTGTATTAACCAAAATATAAAATGATCTAATCGGGTCTCTGATTGCCCTATCATAGAAGTTTAATAGTGCATTTCACTCGCCATTCCATGCGCTTGAAGATGCCGCCTAGCCCATTACGCTATCTGAAATAGGAACGACGTAAATTGAACAAATGTGATAGAATTTTGCTGAATTCTTAAATTAACCATAATATAAAATGATCTAATCGGGTCTCTGTTTGCCCTACCCAAGAAATTTAATAGTGCATTTTACTCGCCATTTCATGCGCTTTGAGATGCCGCTTAGCCCAATACGCTATCTGAAATGGGAGCGACGTAAATTGAACAAATGTGATAGAATTTCACTGAATTCTTATATTAACCTTAATGTAAATTGAACTAATCGGGTCTCTGTTCGCCCTGCCCTAGAAGTTTAATAGTGCATTTCACTCATGATTTCATGCGCTTTGAGATGCCGCTTAGCCCAATACGCTATCTGAAATAGGAGCGACGTATATTGAACGAATGTGATAGAATTTCGCTGAATTCTTAAATTAACCATAATATAAAATGATCTAGTCGGGTCTCTGATTGCCCTATCATAGAAGTTCAGTGGTTCATTTTACTCGCCATTCCACGCGCTTTAAGATGCCGCCTAGCCCAGTACGCTATCTGAAATAGGAACGACGTAAATTGAACAAATGTGATAGAATATTGCTGAATTCTTAAATTAACCATAATATAAAATGTTGTCTAATCGGGTCTCTGTTTGCCCTACCCTAGACGTTTAACAGTGCATTTCACTCGACATTCCATGTGCTTTGAGATGCCGCTTAGCCCGATAAGCAATCTGAAATAGGAGCGACGTAAATTGAACAAACGTGATAGAATTTCGCTGAATTCTTGTATTAACCAAAATATAAAATGATCTAATCGGGTCTCTGTTCGCCCTAGCCTAGAAGTTTAATAGTGAATTTTATTCGACATTTCATGCGCATTGAGATGCCGCTTAGCCCAATACGCTATCTGAAATAGGGGCGACGTAAATTGAACAAATGTGATAGAATTTCCCTGAAATATTATGTCAAACCAAATATAAAATGATCTAATCGGGTCTCTGATTGCCCTATCATTGAAGTTTAATAGTGCATTTTACTCACCATTCCACGCGCTTTAAGATGCCGCTTAGCCCAATACGCTATCTGAAATAGGAGCGACGTAAATTGAACAAATGTGATAGAATTTCCCTGAATTCTTATATTAACCTTAATGTAAAATGATCTAATCGGGTCTCTGTTCGCCCCACCATAGAAGTCTAATAGTGCATTTCACTCGTCATTTCATGCGCTTTGAGATGCCGCTTAGCACAATACGCTATCTGAAATAGGAGCGACGTAGATTGAACAAATGTGATAGAATTTCCCTGAATTCTTATATTAACCTTAATGTAAAATGATCTAATCGTGTCTCTGTTCGCCCTACCATAGAAGACTAATAGTGCATTTCACTCGTCATTTCATGCGCTTTGAGATGCCGCATAGCCCAATAAGCTATCTGAAATAGGAGCGACGTAAGTTGAACAAATGTGATAGAATTACGCTGAATTCTTATATTAACCGTAATATAAAATGATCTAATCGGGTCTCTGTTTGTCTTATCCTAGAAGTTTAATAGTGCATTTTACTCGCCATTCCACGCGCTTTAAGTTGCCGCCTAGCCCAGTACGCTGCCTGAAATAGGAGCGACGTAAATTGAACAAATGTGATAGAATTTCGCTGAATTCTTGTATTAACCAAAATATAAAATGATCTAATCGGGTCTCTGATTGCCCTATCATAGAAGTTTAATAGTGGATTTCACTCGCCATTCCACGCGCTTTAAGATGCCGCATAGCACGGTACGCTATCTGAAATAGGAAGGACGTAAATTGAACAAATGTGATGGAATTTTGCTGAATTCTTAAATGAACCATAATATAAAATGATCTAATCGGGTCTCTGTTTGCACTACCCTGGAAATTTAACAGTGCATTTTACTCGCCATTTCATGCGCTTCGAGATGCCGCTTAGCCCAATACGCTATCTGAAATAGGAGCAACGTAAATTGAACAAATGTGATAGAATTACGCTAAATTCTTATATTAACCGTAATATAAAATGATCTAATCGGGTCTCTGTTTGTCTTATCCTAGAAGTTTAATAGTGCATTTTACTCGCCATTCCACGCGCTTTAAGTTGCCGCCTAGCCCAGTACGCTGCCTGAAATAGGAGCGACGAAAATTGAACAAATGTGATAGAATTTCGCTGAATTCTTGTATTAACCAAAATATAAAATGATCTAATCGGGTCTCTGATTGCCCTATCATAGAAGTTTAATAGTGGATTTCACTCGCCATTCCACGCGCTTTAAGATGCCGCATAGCACGGTACGCTATCTGAAATAGGAAGGACGTAAATTGAACAAATGTGATGGAATTTTGCTGAATTCTTAAATGAACCATAATATAAAATGATCTAATCGGGTCTCTGTTTGCACTACCCTGGAAATTTAACAGTGCATTTTACTCGCCATTTCATGCGCTTCGAGATGCCGCTTAGCCCAATACGCTATCTGAAATAGGAGCAACGTAAATTGAACAAATGTGATAGAATTTTGCTGAATTCTTAAATTAACCATAATATAAAATGATCTAATCGGGTCTCTGTTTGTCCTACCCAAGAAATTTAATAGTGCATTTTACTCGCCATTTCATGCGCTTTGAGATGCCGCTTAGCCCAATACGCTATCTGAAATGGGAGCGACGTAAATTGAACAAATGTGATAGAATTTCACTGAATTCTTATATTAACCTTAATGTAAATTGATCTAATCGGGTCTCTGTTCGCCCTGCCCTAGAAGTTTAATAGTGCATTTCACTCATGATTTCATGCGCTTTGAGATTCCGCTTAGCCCAATAAGCTATCTGTAATAGGAGCGACGTAAATTGAACAAATGTGATAGAATTTCGCTGAATTCTTGTGTTAATCAAAATATAAAATGACCTAATCGGGTCTCTGTTTGCCCTATCATCGAAGTTTAATAGTGCATTTCACTCGTAATTTCATGCGCTTTGAGATGCCGCTTAGCCGAATAAGCTATCTGAAATAGGAGCGACGTAAATTGAACAAATGTGATAGAATTTCCCTGAAATCTTATATCAAACCAAATATAAAATGATCCAATCGGGTCTCTGATTGCCCTATCATTGAAGTTTAATAGTGCATTTCACTCGCCATTCCACGCGCTTTAAGATGCCGCCTAGCCCAGTACGCCATCTGAAATAGAAACGACGTAAATTGAAAAAATGTGATAGATTTTTGCAGAATTCTTAAATTAACCATAATATAAAATGATCTAATCGGGTCTCTGTTTGCCCTACCCTAGAAGTTTAACAGTGCATTTCACTCGTCATTTCACGCGCTTTAAGATGCCGCCTAGCCCATTACGCTATCTGAAATAGGAGCGATGTAAATTGTACAAATGTGATAGAATTTCGCTGAATTCTTTTATTAACCATAATGTTAAATGATCTAATCGGGTCTCTGTTCGCTCTACCGTAGAAGCTTAATATTGCATTTTATTCGACATTTCATGCGCTTTGAGATGCCGCTTAGCCCAATACGCTATCTGAAATAGGAGCGACGTAAATTGAACAAATGTGGTAGAATTTCGCTGAATTCTTATATTAACCAAAATATAAAATGATCTAATCGGGTCTCTGATTGCCCTATCATAGAAGTTTAGTAGTGCATTTTACTCGCCCTTCCACGCGCTTTAAGATGCCGCCTAGCCCAGTACACTATCTGATATAGGAGCGACGTATGTTGAACAAATGTGATAGAATTACGCTGAATTCTTATATTAACCGTAATATAAAATGATCTAATCGGGTCTCTGTTTGCCCTACCCTGGAAATTTAATAGTGCATTTTACTCGCCATTTCATGCGCTTTGAGATGCCGCTTAGCCCAATACGCTATCTGAAATAGGAGCGACGTAAATTGAACAAATGTGATAGAATTTCCCTGAAATCTTATATTAACCTTAATGTAAAATGATCTAATCGGGTCTCTGTTCGCTCTACCCTAGAAGTTGAATAGTGCATTTCACTCGTCATTTCATGCGCTTTGAGATGCCGCTTAGCCCAATAAGCTATCTGAAATAGGAGCGACGTAAATTGAACAAATGTGATAGAATTTCGCTGAATTCTTGTATTGTAGCGGCCTGCTGTGCGTGCAAATTAAAACATTTGACGTGCAGAAGGTTGAACCGTTTTATGATACGCGCGCCTGCGAAGCTATTTTTGAGAAAGCCGTTTTTAACTATGTTTATTACTTAAGACGGTAACAATGACGTTCTGATTCGAACTTTCGTAGACGGCCTCAATAGCATATGCGGGTGTCATAAAATCGACCTTTCCGAAGGGCCCACGACGCGGGGCTAGGTGGCCTTGTAACCGACCGCGTCACGAGTTCCGGGCCTGGAGGAAATTCCGCTGCGTTGCCAAATTTCTGCCAAGACGTTCTCCCCCACCAAATCGCAGCCGTCTTCCGAAAAAGCGCGCCACGGGCGCAAGGAATAGATGGCGCGATTTGGGTAATTAGAAAAGCTTGATTGGCTAACACCAACGCGCAGGGTTAGCCAATTAGAGAAAAGCGTTCCTCGCGGAGCTTTTCTGGAACTTTGAAAAGCTCCGTGATGACATTCTCTATCGACATGTCGTCAGAGCCACATATTACATTATCTCGTGGGTAATAACACTCTCTAAATATTGAACACTTTGTGGGATTATTTATCATCTAAACCCTACACGCTCATTACTTCAGTATTAACTAAAATATAAAATGATCCAATCGTGTCTCTGATTGCCCTATCATCGAAGTTTAATAGTGGATTTCACTCGCCATTCCACGCGCATTGAGATGCCGCTTAGCCCAAAAAGCTACCTGGAATACGAGCGACGTAAATTGAACAAATGTGATAGAATTTTTCTGAATTCTTAAATAAACCATAATATGAAATGATCTAATCGGGTCTCTGTTCGCCCTGCCCTAGAAGTTTAAAAGTGCATTTCACTCATGATTTCATGCGCTTTGAGATGACGCTTAGCCCAATAAGCTATCTGAAATAGGAGCGACGTAAATTGAACAAATGTGATAGAATTTCGCTGAATTCTTGTATTAACCAAAATATAAAATGATCTAATTGGGTCTCTGATCGCCCTATCATAGAAGTTTAATAGTGCATTTCAATCGCCAGTCCACGGGCTTTAAGATGCCGCCTAGCGCATTACGCTATCTGAAATAGGAACGACGTAAATTGAACAAATGTGATAGAATTTCGCTGAATTCTTGTATTAACCAAAATATAAAATGATCTAATCGGGTCTCTGTTCGCCCTACCCTAGAAGTTTAATAGTGCATTTTACTCGCCATGCCACGCGCTTTAAGATGCCGCTTAGCCCAGTACGCTATCTGAAATAGGAGCGATGTAAATTGATCAAATGTGATAGAATTTCCCTGAATTCTTATATTAACCTTAATATAAAATGATCTAATCGGGTCTCTGTTCGCCCCACCATAGAAGTCTAATAGTGCATTTCACTCGTCATTTCATGCGCTTTGAGATGCCGCCTAGCCCAGTACGCTGTCTGTAATAGGAGCGACGTAAATTGAACAAATGTGATGGAATTTTGCTGAATTCTTAAATTAACCATAATATAAAATGATCTAATCGGGTCTCTGTTTGCCCTACCCTAGAAATTTAACAGTGCATTTTACTCGCCATTTCATGCGCTTCGAGATGCCGCTTAGCCCAATACGCTATCCGAAACAGGAGCGACGTAAATTGAACAAATGTGATAGAATTTCCTTGAATTCTTATATTAACCTTAATGTAAAATGATCTAATCGGGTCTCTGTTCGCCCTACCATAGAAGACTAATAGTGCATTTCACTCGTCATTTCATGCGCTTTGAGATACCGCTTAGCCCAATACGCTATCTGAAATGGGAGCGACGTAAATTGAACAAATGTGATAGAATTTCGCTGAATTCTTGTATTAACCAAAATATAAAATGATCTAATCGGGTCTCTGATTGCCCTATCATAGAAGTTTAATAGTTCATTTCAATCGCCATTCCACGCGCTTTAAGATGCCGCTTAGTCCAATACGCTATCTGAAATAGGAGCGACGTAAATGGAACAAATGTGATAGAATTTCGCTGCATTCTTGTATTAACCAAAATATAAAATGATCTAATCGGGTCTCTGTTTGCCCTGCCCTAGAAGTTTAACAGTGCATTTCACTCGTCATTTCATGTGCTTTGAGGTGCCGCTTCGCCCAATACGCTATCTGAAATAGGAGCGACGTAAATTGAGCAAATGTGATAGAATTTCCCTGAATTCTTATATTAACCTTAATATAAAATGATCCAATCGGGTCTCTGTTCGCCCCACCATAGAAGTCTAATAGTGCATTTCACTCGTCATTTCATGCGCTTTGAGATGCCGCTTTGCCCAATACGCAATCTGAAATAGGAGCGACGTAAATTGAACAAATGTGATAGAATTTCGCTGAATTCTTATATTAACCTTAATGTAAAATGATCCAATCGTGTCTCTGTTCGCCCTACCATAGAAGACTAATAGTGCATTACACTCGTCATTTCATGCGCTTTGAGATGCCGCATAGCCCAATAAGCTATCTGAAATAGCAGCGACGTAAGTTGAACAAATGTGATAGAATTACGCTGAATTCTTATATTAACCGTAATATAAAATGATCTAATCGGGTCTCTGTTTGTCTTATCCTAGAAGTTTAATAGTGCATTTTACTCGCCATTCCACGCGCTTTAAGCTGCCGCCTAGCCCAGTACACTGCCTGAAATAGGAGCGACGTAAATTGAACAAATGTGATAGAATTTCGCTGAATTCTTGTATTAACCAAAATATAAAATGATCTAATCGGGTCTCTGATTGCCCTATCATAGAAGTTTAATAGTGGATTTCACTCGCCATTCCACGCGCTTTAAGATGCCGCATAGCACGGTACGCTATCTGAAATAGGAAGGACGTAAATTGAACAAATGTGATGGAATTTTGCTGAATTCTTAAATGAACCATAATATAAAATGATCTAATCGGGTCTCTGTTTGCACTACCCTGGAAATTTAACAGTGCATTTTACTCGCCATTTCATGCGCTTCGAGATGCCGCTTAGCCCAATACGCTATCTGAAATAGGAGCAACGTAAATTGAACAAATGTGATAGAATTTTGCTGAATTCTTAAATTAACCATAATATAAAATGATCTAATCGGGTCTCTGTTTGTCCTACCCAAGAAATTTAATAGTGCATTTTACTCGCCATTTCATGCGCTTTGAGATGCCGCTTAGTCCAATACGCTATCTGAAATGGGAGCGACGTAAATTGAACAAATGTGATAGAATTTCACTGAATTCTTATATTAACCTTAATGTAAATTGATCTAATCGGGTCTCTGTTCGCCCTGCCCTAGAAGTTTAATAGTGCATTTCACTCATGATTTCATGCGCTTTGAGATTCCGCTTAGCCCAATAAGCTATCTGTAATAGGAGCGACGTAAATTGAACAAATGTGATAGAATTTCGCTGAATTCTTGTGTTAATCAAAATATAAAATGACCTAATCGGGTCTCTGTTTGCCCTATCATCGAAGTTTAATAGTGCATTTCACTCGTAATTTCATGCGCTTTGAGATGCCGCTTAGCCGAATAAGGTATCTGAAATAGGAGCGACGTAAATTGAACAAATGTGATAGAATTTCCCTGAAATCTTATATCAAACCAAATATAAAATGATCCAATCGGGTCTCTGATTGCCCTATCATTGAAGTTTAATAGTGCATTTCACTCGCCATTCCACGCGCTTTAAGATGCCGCCTAGCCCAGTACGCTATCTGAAATAGAAACGACGTAAATTGAAAAAATGTGATAGATTTTTGCAGAATTCTTAAATTAACCATAATATAAAATGTTCTAATCGGGTCTCTGTTTGCCCTACCCTAGAAGTTTAACAGTGCATTTCACTCGTCATTTCACGCGCTTTAAGATGCCGCCTAGCCCATTACGCTATCTGAAATAGGAGCGATGTAAATTGTACAAATGTGATAGAATTTCGCTGAATTCTTTTATTAACCATAATGTTAAATGATCTAATCGGGTCTCTGTTCGCTCTAGCGTAGAAGCTTAATATTGCATTTTATTCGACATTTCATGCGCTTTGAGATGCCGCTTAGCCCAATACGCTATCTGAAATAGGAGCGACGTAAATTGAACAAATGTGGTAGAATTTCGCTGAATTCTTATATTAACCAAAATATAAAATGATCTAATCGGGTCTCTGATTGCCCTATCATAGAAGTTTAAAAGTGCATTTTACTCGCCATTCCACGCGCTTTAAGATGCCGCCCAGCCCAGTACGCTATCTGAAATAGGAGCGACGTAAATTGAACAAATGTGATAGAATTTCGCTGAATTCTTATATTAACCATAATATAAAATGATCTAATCGGGTCTCTGTTTGCCCTACCCTGGAAGTTTAATAGTGCATTTTACTCGCCATCTCATGCGCTTTGAGATGGCGCTTAGCCCAATACGCTATCTGAAATAGGGGCGACGTAAATTGAACAAATGTGATAGAATTTCCCTGAAATATTATGTCAAACCAAATATAAAATGATGTAATCGGGTCTCTGATTGCCCTATCATTGAAGTTTAATAGTGCATTTTACTCACCGTTCCACGCGCTTTAAGATGCCGCTTAGCCCAATACGCTATCTGAAATAGGAGCGACGTAAATTGAACAAATGTGATAGAATTTCCCTGAATTCTTATATTAACCTTAATGTAAAATGATCTAATCGGGTCTCTGTTCGCCCCACTATAGAAGTCTAATAGTGCATTTCACTAGTCATTTCAAGCGCTTTGACATGCCGCTTTGCCCAATACGCTATCTGAAATAGGAGCGACGTAAATTGAACAAATGTGATACAATTTCCCTGAATCCTTATATTAACCTTAATGTAAAATGATCTAATCGGGTCTCTGTTCGCCCTACCATAGAAGACTAATAGTGCATTTCACTCGTCATTTCATGCGCTTTGAGATGCCGCTTAGCCCAATACGCTATCTGAAATAGGAGCGACGTATATTGAACGAATGTGATAGAATTTCGCTGAATTCTTAAACTAACCATAATATAAAATGATCTAGTCGGGTCTCTGATTGCCCTATCATAGAAGTTCAGTGGTTCATTTTACTCGCCATTCCACGCGCCTTAAGATGCCGCCTAGCCCAGTACGATATCTGAAATAGGAACGACGTAAATTGAACAAATGTGATAGAATATTGCTGAATTCTTAAATTAACCGTAATATAAAATGATCTAATCGGGTATCTGTTTGCCTTACCCCAGAAGTTTAATAGTGCATTTCAATCGCCATTCCACGCGCTTTGAGATGCCACTTAGTCCAATACGCTATCTGAAATAGGAGCGACGTAAATTGAACAAATGTGATAGAATTTCCCTGAAATCTTATATCAAACCAAATATAAAATGATCTAATCGGGTCTCTGATTGCCCTATCATAGAAGTTTAATAGTGCATTTCACTCGCCATTTCATGCGCTTTGAGATGCCGCTTAGCCCAATACGCTATCTGAAATAGGGGCGACGTAAATTGAACAAATGTGATAGAATTTCCCTGAAATATTATGTCAAACCAAATATAAAATGATGTAATCGGGTCTCTGATTGCCCTATCATTGAAGTTTAATAGTGCATTTTACTCTCCATTCCACGCGCTTTGAGATGCCGCTTAGCCCAATACGCTATCTGAAATAGGAGCGACGTAAATTGAACAAATGTGATAGAATTTCCCTGAATTCTTATATTAACCTTAATGTAAAATGATCTAATCGGGTCTCTGTTCGCCCCACTATAGAAGTCTAATAGTGCATTTCACTAGTCATTTCAAGCGCTTTGACATGCCGCTTTGCCCAATACGCTATCTGAAATAGGAGCGACGTAAATTGAACAAATGTGATACAATTTCCCTGAATCCTTATATTAACCTTAATGTAAAATGATCTAATCGGGTCTCTGTTCGCCCTACCATAGAAGACTAATAGTGCATTTCACTCGTCATTTCATGCGCTTTGAGATGCCGCTTAGCCCAATACGCTATCTGAAATAGGAGCGACGTATATTGAACGAATGTGATAGAATTTCGCTGAATTCTTAAACTAACCATAATATAAAATGATCTAATCGGGTCTCTGATTGCCCTATCATAGAAGTTCAGTGGTTCATTTTACTCGCCATTCCACGCGCCTTAAGATGCCGCCTAGCCCAGTACGATATCTGAAATAGGAACGACGTAAATTGAACAAATGTGATAGAATATTGCTGAATTCTTAAATTAACCGTAATATAAAATGATCTAATCGGGTATCTGTTTGCCTTACCCCAGAAGTTTAATAGTGCATTTCAATCGCCATTCCACGCGCTTTGAGATGCCACTTAGTCCAATACGCTATCTGAAATAGGAGCGACGTAAATTGAACAAATGTGATAGAATTTCCCTGAAATCTTATATCAAACCAAATATAAAATGATCTAATCGGGTCTCTGATTGCCCTATCATTGAAGTTTAATAGTGCATTTCACTCGCCATCTCATGCGCTTTGAGATGGCGCTTAGCCCAATACGCTATCTGAAATAGGGGCGACGTAAATTGAACAAATGTGATAGAATTTCCCTGAAATATTATGTCAAACCAAATATAAAATGATGTAATCGGGTCTCTGATTGCCCTATCATTGAAGTTTAATAGTGCATTTTACTCACCGTTCCACGCGCTTTAAGATGCCGCTTAGCCCAATACGCTATCTGAAATAGGAGCGACGTAAATTGAACAAATGTGATAGAATTTCCCTGAATTCTTATATTAACCTTAATGTAAAATGATCTAATCGGGTCTCTGTTCGCCCCACTATAGAAGTCTAATAGTGCATTTCACTAGTCATTTCAAGCGCTTTGACATGCCGCTTTGCCCAATACGCTATCTGAAATAGGAGCGACGTAAATTGAACAAATGTGATACAATTTCCCTGAATCCTTATATTAACCTTAATGTAAAATGATCTAATCGGGTCTCTGTTCGCCCTACCATAGAAGACTAATAGTGCATTTCACTCGTCATTTCATGCGCTTTGAGATGCCGCTTAGCCCAATACGCTATCTGAAATAGGAGCGACGTATATTGAACGAATGTGATAGAATTTCGCTGAATTCTTAAATTAACCATAATATAAAATGATCTAGTCGGGTCTCTGATTGCCCTATCATAGAAGTTCAGTGGTTCATTTTACTCGCCATTCCACGCGCCTTAAGATGCCGCCTAGCCCAGTACGCTATCTGAAATAGGAACGACGTAAATTGAACAAATGTGATAGAATATTGCTGAATTCTTAAATTAACCGTAATATAAAATGATCTAATCGGGTATCTGTTTGCCTTACCCCAGAAGTTTAATAGTGCATTTCAATCGCCATTCCACGCGCTTTGAGATGCCACTTAGTCCAATACGCTATCTGAAATAGGAGCGACGTAAATTGAACAAATGTGATAGAATTTCCCTGAAATCTTATATCAAACCAAATATAAAATGATCTAATCGGGTCTCTGATTGCCCTATCATTGAAGTTTAATAGTGCATTTCACTCGCCATTCCACGCGCTTTAAGATGCCGCCTAGCCCAGTACGCTATCTGAAATAGAAACGACGTAAATTGAAAAAATGTGATAGATTTTTGCAGAATTCTTAAATTAACCATAATATAAAATGATCTAATCGGGTCTCTGTTTGCCCTACCCTAGAAGTTTAACAGTGCATTTCACTCGTCATTTCACGCGCTTTAAGATGCCGCCTAGCCCATTATGCTATCTGAAATAGGAGCGATGTAAATTGTACAAATGTGATAGAATTTCGCTGAATTCTTTTATTAACCATAATGTTAAATGATCTAATCGGGTCTCTGTTCGCCCTAGCGTAGAAGCTTAATATTGCATTTTATTCGTCATTTCATGCGCTTTGAGATGCCGCTTAGCCCAATACGCTATCTGAAATAGGAGCGACGTAAATTGAACAAATGTGGTAGAATTTCGCTGAATTCTTATATTAACCAAAATATAAAATGATCTAATCGGGTCTCTGATTGCCCTATCATAGAAGTTTAAAAGTGCATTTTACTCGCCATTCCACGCGCTTTAAGATGCCGCCCAGCCCAGTACGCTATCTGAAATAGGGGCGACGTAAATTGAACAAATGTGATAGAATTTCCCTGAAATATTATGTCAAACCAAATATAAAATGATGTAATCGGGTCTCTGATTGCCCTATCATTGAAGTTTAATAGTGCATTTTACTCACCATTCCACGCGCTTTAAGATGCCGCTTAGCCCAATACGCTATCTGAAATAGGAGCGACGTAAATTGAACAAATGTGATAGAATTTCCCTGAATTCTTATATTAACCTTAATGTAAAATGATCTAATCGGGTATCTGTTTGCCTTACCCCAGAAGTTTAATAGTGCATTTCAATCGCCATTCCACGCGCTTTGAGATGCCACTTAGTCCAATACGCTATCTGAAATAGGAGCGACGTAAATGGAACAAATGTGATAGAATTTCGCTGAATTCTTGTATTAATCAAAATATAAAATGACCTAATCGGGTCTCTGTTTGCCCTATCATCGAAGTTTAATAGTGCATTTCACTCGTAATTTCATGCGCTTTGAGATGCCGCTTAGCCGAATAAGCTATCTGAAATAGGAGCGACGTAAATTGAACAAATGTGATGCAATTTCCCTGAATCCTTATATTAACCTTAATGTAAAATGATCTAATCGGGTCTCTGTTCGCCCTAACATAGAAGACTAATAGTGCATTTCACTCGTCATTTCATGCGCTTTGAGATGCCGCTTAGCCCAATACGCTATCTGAAATAGGAGCGACGTATATTGAACGAATGTGATAGAATTTCGCTGAATTCTTAAATTAACCATAATATAAAATGATCTAGTCGGGTCTCTGATTGCCCTATCATAGAAGTTCAGTGGTTCATTTTACTCGCCATTCCACGCGCCTTAAGATGCCGCCTAGCCCAGTACGCTATCTGAAATAGGAACGACGTAAATTGAACAAATGTGATAGAATATTGCTGAATTCTTAAATTAACCGTAATATAAAATGATCTAATCGGGTATCTGTTTGCCCTACCCCAGAAGTTTAATAGTGCATTTCAATCGCCATTCCACGCGCTTTGAGATGCCACTTAGTCCAATACGCTATCTGAAATAGGAGCGACGTAAATGGAACAAATGTGATAGAATTTCGCTGAATTCTTGTATTAATCAAAATATAAAATGACCTAATCGGGTCTCTGTTTGCCCTATCATCGAAGTTTAATAGTGCATTTCACTCGTAATTTCATGCGCTTTGAGATGCCGCTTAGCCGAATAAGCTATCTGAAATAGGAGCGACGTAAATTGAACAAATGTGATAGAATTTCCCTGAAATCTTATATCAAACCAAATATAAAATGATCTAATCGGGTCTCTGATTGCCCTATCATTGAAGTTTAATAGTGCATTTCACTCGCCATTCCACGCGCTTTAAGATGCCGCCTAGCCCAGTACGCTATCTGAAATAGAAACGACGTAAATTGAAAAAATGTGATAGATTTTTGCAGAATTCTTAAATTAACCATAATATAAAATGATCTAATCGGGTCTCTGTTTGCCCTACCCTAGAAGTTTAACAGTGCATTTCACTCGTCATTTCACGCGCTTTAAGATGCCGCCTAGCCCATTACGCTATCTGAAACAGGAGCGATGTAAATTGTACAAATGTGATAGAATTTCGCTGAATTCTTTTATTAACCATAATGTTAAATGATCTAATCGGGTCTCTGTTCGCCCTAGCGTAGAAGCTTAATATTGCATTTTATTCGTCATTTCATGCGCTTTGAGATGCCGCTTAGCCCAATACGCTATCTGAAATAGGAGCGACGTAAATTGAACAAATGTGATAGAATTTCGCTGAATTCTTATATTAACCATAATATAAAACGATCTAATCGGGTCTCTGATTGCCCTACCCTAGATGTTTAATAGTGCATTTTACTCGCCATTTCATGCGCTTTGAGATGCCGCTTAGCCCAATACGCAATCTTAAATAGGAGCGACGTAAATTGAACAAATGTGATAAAATTTCGCTGAATTCTTATATTAACCGACATATAAAATGATCTAATCGGGTCTCTGATTGCCCTATCATAGAAGTTTAATAGTGCATTTTACTAGCCATTCCACGCGCTTTAAGGTGCCGCCTAGCCCAGTACGCTATCTGAAATAGGAGGGACGTAAGTTGAACAAATGTGATAGAATTTTGCCGAATTCTTAAATTAACCATAACATAAAATGATGTACTCGGGTCTCTGTTCGCCCTACCCAAGAAGTTTAATAGTGCATTTCTCTCCTCATTTCATGCGACTTGAGATGCCGCTTAGCCCAATACGCTATCTGAAATAGGAGCGACGTAAATTGAACAAATGTGATACAATTTCCCTGAATCCTTATATTAACCTTAATGTAAAATGATCTAATCGGGTCTCTGTTCGCCCTACTATAGAAGACTAATAGTGCATTTCACTCGTCATTTCATGCGCTTTGAGATGCCGCTTAGCCCAATACGCTATCTGAAATAGGAGCGACGTATATTGAACGAATGTGATAGAATTTCGCTGAATTCTTAAATTAATCATAATATAAAATGATCTAGTCGGGTCTCTGATTGCCCTATCATAGAAGTTCAGTGGTTCATTTTACTCGCCATTCCACGCGCCTTAAGATGCCGCCCAGCCCAGTACGCTATCTGAAATAGGAACGACGTAAATTGAACAAATGTGATAGAATATTGCTGAATTCTTAAATTAACCGTAATATAAAATGATCTAATCGGGTATCTGTTTGCCTTACCCCAGAAGTTTAATAGTGCATTTCAATCGCCATTCCACGCGCTTTGAGATGCCACTTAGTCCAATACGCTATCTGAAATAGGAGCGACGTAAATGGAACAAATGTGATAGAATTTCGCTGAATTCTTGTATTAATCAAAATATAAAAAGACCTAATCGGGTCTCTGTTTGCCCTATCATCGAAGTTTAATAGTGCATTTCACTCGTAATTTCATGCGCTTTGAGATGCCGCTTAGCCGAATAAGCTATCTGAAATAGGAGCGACGTAAATTGAACAAATGTGATAGAATTTCCCTGAAATCTTATATCAAACCAAATATAAAATGATCTAATCGGGTCTCTGATTGCCCTATCATTGAAGTTTAATAGTGCATTTCACTCGCCATTCCACGCGCTTTAAGATGCCGCCTAGCCCAGTACGCTATCTGAAATAGAAACGACGTAAATTGAAAAAATGTGATAGATTTTTGCAGAATTCTTAAATTAACCATAATATAAAATGATCTAATCGGGTCTCTGTTTGCCCTACCCTAGAAGTTTAACAGTGCATTTCACTCGTCATTTCACGCGCTTTAAGATGCCAGCTAGCCCATTACGCTATCTGAAATAGGAGCGATGTAAATTGTACAAATGTGATAGAATTTCGCTGAATTCTTTTATTAACCATAATGTTAAATGATCTAATCGGGTCTCTGTTCGCCCTAGCGTAGAAGCTTAATATTGCATTTTATTCGTCATTTCATGCGCTTTGAGATGCCGCTTAGCCCAATACGCTATCTGAAATAGGAGCGACGTAAATTGAACAAATGTGGTAGAATTTCGCTGAATTCTTATATTAACCAAAATGTAAAATGATCTAATCGGGTCTCTGATTGCCCTATCATAGAAGTTTAAAAGTGCATTTTACTCGCCATTTCATGCGCTTTGAGATGGCGCATAGCCCAATACGCTATCTGAAATAGGAGCGACGTAAATTGAACAAATGTGATAGAATTTCCCTGAATTCTTATATTAACCTTAATGTAAAATGATCTAATCGGGTCTCTGTTCGCCCCACCATAGAAGTCTAATAGTGCATTTCACTCGTCATTTCATGCGCTTTGAGATGCCGCTTAGCCCGATACGATATCTGAAATAGGAGCAACGTAAATTGAACAAATGTGATAGAATTTCGCTGAATTCTTATATTAACCAAAATATAAAATGATCTAATCGGGTCTCTGATTACCCTATCATAGAAGTTTAGTAGTGCATTTTACTCGCCCTTCCACGCGCTTTAAGATGCCGTCTAGCCCAGTACGCTATCTGAAATAGGAGCGACGTAAGTTGAACAAATGTGAAAGAATTACGCTGAATTCTTATATTAACCGTAATATAAAATGATCTAATCGGGTCTCTGATTGCCCTACCCTAGAAGCTTAATAGTGCATTTTATTCGTCGTTTCATGCGCTTTGAGCTGCCGCTTAGCCCAATACGCTATCTGAAATAGGAGCGACGTAAATTGAACAAATGTTGTAGAATTTCGCTGAATTCTTATATTAACCAAAATATAAAATGATCTAATCGGGTCTCTGATTGCCCTATCATAGAAGTTTCAAAGTGCATTTTACTCGCCATTCCACGCGCTTTAAGATGCCGTCTAGCCCAGTACGCTATGTGAAATAGGAGCGGCGTAAATTGAACAAATGTGATAGAATTTCGCTGAATTCTTATATTAATCATAATATAAAATGATATAATCGGGTCTCTGTTTGCCCTACCCTGGAAGTTTAATAGTGCATTTTACTCGCCATTTCATGCGCTTTGAGATGCCGCTTAGCCCAATACGCTATCTGAAATAGGAGCGACGTAAATTGAACAAATGTGATAGAATTTTGCTGAATTCTTAAATTAACCATAATATAAAATGATCTAATCGGGTCTCTGATTGCCCTACCCTAGAAGTTTAAGAGTGCATTTTACTCGCCATTTCATGCGCTTTGAGATGCCCCTTAGCCCAATACGCTATCTGAAATAGGAGCGACGTAAATTAAACAAATGTGATAGAATTTCGCTGAATTCTTATATTAACCTTAACGTAAAATGATCTAATCGGGTCTTTGTTCGCCCTACCCTAGAAGTTTAATAGTGCATTTCACTCGTCATTTCATGCGCTTTGAGATGCCGCTTAGCCCGATAAGCTATCTGAAATGGGAGCGACGTAACTTGAACAAATGTGATAGAATTTCGCTGAATTCTTATATTAACCAAAATATAAAATGATCTAATCGGGTCTCTGATTGCCCAATCATAGAAGTTTAAGAGTGCATTTTACTCACCATTTCTTGCGCTTTGAGATGCCGCTTAGCCCAATACTCTATCTGAAATATCAGCGACGTAAATTGAACAAATGTGATAGAATTTCCCTGAAATCTTATATTAAACAAAATATAAAATGATCTAAACGGGACTCTGATTGCCCTATCATAGAAGTTTAGTAATGCATTTTACTCGCCCTTCCACGCGCTTTAAGATGCCGCCTAGCCCAGTACACTATCTGAAATAGGAGCGACGTATGGTGAACAAATGTGGTACATTTACGCTGAATTCTTATATTAACCGTAATATAAAATGATCTAATCGGGTCTCTGTTTGCCTTACCCTAGAAGTTTAATAGTGCATTTTACTCGCCATTTCATGCCCTTTGAGATGCCGCTTAGCCCAATACGCTATCTGCAATAGGAGCGACGTAAATTGAACAAATGTGATAGAATGTCGCTGAATTCTTAAATTAACCATAATATCAAATGATCTAATCGGGTCTCTGTTTGCCCTACCCTAGAAGTTTAATAGTTCATTTTACTTGCCATTTCTTGCGCTTTGAGATGCCGCTTAGCCCAATACGCTATCTGAAATATCAGCGACGTAAATTGAACAAATGTGAGAGAATCTCGCTGAATTCTTATATTAACCTTAATGTAAAATGATCTAATCGGGTCTCTGTTCGCCCTACCCTAGAAGATTAATAGTGCATTTCACTCGTCATTTCATGCACTTTGAGATGCCGCTGAGCCCAATAAGCTATCTGAAATAGGAGCCACGTAAATTGAACGAATGTGATAGAATCTCGCTGAATTTTTGAATTAACCATAATATAAAATGATCTAATCGGGTCTCTGTTCGCCCTACCCTAGAAGATTAAAAGTGCATTTCACTCGTCATTTCATGCGCGTTGAGATGCCGCTTAGCCCAATACGCTATCTGAAATAGGAGCGACGTAAATTGAACAAATGTGAAAGAAGTTCCCTGAATACTTATATTAACCTTAATGTAAAATGATCTAATCGGGTCTTTGCTCGCCCTACCCTAGAAGTTTAATAGTGCATTTCACTCGTCAATCCATGCGCTTTGAGATACCGCTTAGCCCAATACGCTATCTGAAATGGGAGCGACGTAAATTGAACAAATGTGATAGAATTACGCTGAAATCTTATATTAAACAAAATATAAAATGATCTAAACGGGACTCTGATTGCCCAATCATAGAAGTTTAAGAGTGCATTTTACTCACCATTTCTTGCGCTTTGAGATGCCGCTTAGACCAATACGCTATCTGAAATATCAGCGACGTAAATTGAACAAATGTGAGAGAATTTCGTTGAATTCTTATATTAACCTTAATGTAAAATGTTCTAATCGGGTCTCTGTTCGCCCTACCCTAGAAGATTAAAAGTGCATTTCACTCGCCATTTCATGCGCTTTGAGATGCCGCTCAGCCCAGTACGCTATCTGAAATAGGAGCGATGTAAATTGAACAAATGTGATAGAATTTCGATGAATTCTTTTATTAACCATAATGTAAAATGATCTAATCGGGTCTTTGCTCGCCCTACCCTAGAAGTTTAATAGTGCATTTCACTCGTCATTTCATGCGCTTTGAGATGCCGCTTAGCCCAATATGCTATCTGAAATAGGAGCGACGTAAATTGAACAAATGTGATAGAATTACGCTGAAATCTTATATTAAACAAAATATAAAATGATCTAAACGGGACTCTGATTGCCCTACCCTAGAAGTTTAATAGTGCATTTTACGAGCCATTTCTTGCGCTTTGAGATGCAGCTTAGCCCAATACGCTATCTGAAATAGGAGCGACGTAAATTGAACAAATGTGATGGAATTTCGCTGAATGCTTATATTAACCTTAATGTAAAATGATCTAATCGGGTCTTTGCTCGCCCTACCCTAGAAGTTTAATAGTGCATTTCACTCGTCATTTCATGCGCTTTGAGATGCCGCTTAGCCCAATATGCTATCTGAAATAGGAGCGACGTAAATTGAACAAATGTGATAGAATTACGCTGAATTCTTACATTAACCAAAATATAAAAAGATCTAATCGGGTCTCTGATTGCCCTATCATAGAAGTTTAATAGTGCATTTTACTCGCCATTCCACGCGCTTTAAGATGCCGCCTAGCCCAGTATGCTATCTGAAATAGGAACGACGTAAATTGAACAAATGTGATACAATTTTGCTGAATTCTTAAATTAACCATAATATCAAATGATCTAATCGGGTCTCTGATTCCCTACCCTAGAAGTTTAATAGTGCATTTTACTCGCCATTTCATGCACTTTGAGATGCCGCTTAGCCCAATACGCTACCTGAAATAGGAGCTACGTAAGTTGAACAAATGTCACAGAATTAAGCTGAATTCTTATATTAACCGTAATATAAAATGATCTAATCGGGTCTCTGTTTGCCTTATCCTAGAAGTTTAATAGTGCATTTTACTCGCCATTTCATGCGCTTTGAGATGCCTCTAAGCCCAATACGCTATCTGAAATAGGAGCGACGTAAATTGAACAAATGTGGTAGAATTTCGCTGAATTCTTATATTAACCAAAATATAAAATGATCTAATCGGGTCTCTGTTTGCCCTACCCTAGAAGTTTAATAGTGCATTTTACTCGCCATTTCTTGCGCTTTGAGATGCCGCTTAGCCCAATACGCTATCTGAAATATTAGCGACGTAAATTGATCAAATGTGAGAGAATCTCGCTGAATTCTTATATTAACCTTAATGAAAAATGATCTAATCGGGTCTCAGTTCGCCCTACCCTAGAAGATTAATAGTGCATTTCACTCGTCATTTCATGCGCGTTGAGATGCCGCTTAGCCCAATAAGCTATCTGAAATAGGAGCGACGTAAATTGAACAAATGTGAAAGAAGTTCCCTGAATACTTATATTAACCTTAATGTAAAATGATCTAATCGGGTCTCTGTTCGCCCTACCCTAGAAGTTTAATAGTGCATTTTACTCGCCATTTCATGCGCTTTGAGATTCCGCTTAGCCCAATACGCTATCTGAAATAGGAGCGACGTAAATTGAACAAATGTGATAGGATTTCGCTGAATTCTTATATTAACCAAAATATAAAATGATCTAATCGGGTCTCTGATTGCCCTATCATAGAAGTTTAATAGTGCATTTTACTCGCCATTCCGCGCGCTTTAAGTTGCCGCCTAGCCCAGTATGCTATCTGAAATAGGAACGACGTAAATTGAACAAATGTGATAGAATTTTGCTGAATTCTTAAATTAACCATAATATAAAATGATCTAATCGGGTCTCTGATTCCCTACCCTAGAAGTTTAATAGTGCATTTTACTCGCCATTTCATGCACTTTGAGATGCCGCTTAGCCCAATATGCTATCTGAAATAGGAGCGACGTAAATTGAACAAATGTGATAGAATTACGCTGAATTCTTACATTAACCAAAATATAAAAAGATCTAATCGGGTCTCTGATTGCCCTATCATAGAAGTTTAATAGTGCATTTTACTCGCCATTCCACGCGCTTTAAGATGCCGCCTAGCCCAGTATGCTATCTGAAATAGGAACGACGTAAATTGAACAAATGTGATACAATTTTGCTGAATTCTTAAATTAACCATAATATAAAATGATCTAATCGGGTCTCTGATTCCCTACCCTAGAAGTTTAATAGTGCATTTTACTCGCCATTTCATGCACTTTGAGATGCCGCTTAGCCCAATACGCTACCTGAAATAGGAGCTACGTAAGTTGAACAGATGTCACAGAATTAAGCTGAATTCTTATATTAACCGTAATATAAAATGATCTAATCGGGTCTCTGTTTGCCTTATCCTAGAAGTTTAATAGTGCATTTTACTCGCCATTTCATGCGCTTTGAGATGCCTCTAAGCCCAATACGCTATCTGAAATAGGAGCGACGTAAATTGAACAAATGTGGTAGAATTTCGCTGAATTCTTATATTAACCAAAATATAAAATGATCTAATCGGGTCTCTGTTTGCCCTACCCTAGAAGTTTAATAGTGCATTTTACTCGCCATTTCTTGCGCTTTGAGATGCCGCTTAGCCCAATACGCTATCTGAAATATTAGCGACGTAAATTGATCAAATGTGAGAGAATCTCGCTGAATTCTTATATTAACCTTAATGAAAAATGATCTAATCGGGTCTCAGTTCGCCCTACCCTAGAAGATTAATAGTGCATTTCACTCGTCATTTCATGCGCTTTGAGATGCCGCTTAGCCCAATAAGCTATCTGAAATAGGAGCGACGTAAATTGAACAAATGTGAAAGAAGTTCACTGAATACTTATATTAACCTTAATGTAAAATGATCTAATCGGGTCTCTGTTCGCCCTACCCTAGAAGATTAATAGTGCATTTCACTCGTCATTTCATGCACTTTGAGATGCCGCTGAGCCCAATAAGCTATCTGAAATAGGAGCCACGTAAATTGAACGAATGTGATAGAATCTCGCTGAATTCTTGAATTAACCATAATATAAAATGATCTAATCGGGTCTCTGTTTGCCCTACCCTAGAAGTTTAACAGTGCATTTCACTCGCCATTCCACGCGCTTTAAGATGCCGCCTAGCCCAGTACGCTATCTGAAATAGGAACGACGTAAATTGAAATAATGTGATAGAATTTTGCAGAATTCTTAAATTAACCATAATATAAAATGATCTAATCGGGTCTCTGTTTGCCCTACCCTAGAAGTTTAACAGTGCATTTCACTCGTCATTTCATGCGCTTTGAGATGCCGCTTAGCACAATACGCTATCTGAAATAGGAGCGACGTAAATTGAACAAATGTGATAGAATTTCCCTGAATACTTATATTAACCTTAATGTAAAATGATCTAATCGTGTCTCTGTTCGCCCTACCATAGAAGACTAATAGTGCATTTCACTCGTCATTTCATGCGCTTTGAGATGCCGCTGAGCCCAATAGGCTAGCTGAAATAGGAGCGACGTAAATTGAACAAATGTGATAGAATTTCCCTGAATACTTATATTAACATTAATGTAAAATGATCTAATCGACTCTCTGTTTGCCCTATCATAGAAGTTTAATGGTGCATTTTACTCGCCATTCCACGCGCTTTAAGATGCCGTCTAGCCCAGTACGCTATCTGAAATAGGAGCGACGTAAATTGAACAAATGTGATAGAATTTTGCTGAATTCTTAAATTAACCATAATATAAAATGATCTAATCGGGTCTCTGTTTGCCCTACCCAAGAAATTTAATAGTGCATTTTACTCGCCATTTCATGCGCTTTGAGATGCCGCTTAGCCCAATACGCTATCTGAAATGGGAGCGACGTAAATTGAACAAATGTGATAGAATTTCACTGAATTCTTATATTAACCTTAATGTAAATTGATCTAATCGGGTCTCTGTTCGCCCTGCCCTAGAAGTTTAATAGTGCATTTCACTCATGATTTCATGCGCTTTGAGATGCCGCTTAGCCCAATACGCTATCTGAAATAGGAGCGACGTATATTGAACGAATGTGATAGAATTTCGCTGAATTCTTAAATTAACCATAATATAAAATGATCTAGTCGGGTCTCTGATTGCCCTATCATAGAAGTTCAGTGGTTCATTTTACTCGCCATTCCACGCGCTTTAAGATGCCGCCTAGCCCAGTACGCTATCTGAAATAGGAACGACGTAAATTGAACAAATGTGATAGAATATTGCTGAATTCTTAAATTAACCATAATATAAAATGTTGTCTAATCGGGTCTCTGTTTGCCCTACCCTAGACGTTTAACAGTGCATTTCACTCGACATTCCATGTGCTTTGAGATGCCGCTTAGCCCAATAAGCAATCTGAAATAGGAGCGACGTAAATTGAACAAACGTGATAGAATTTCGCTGAATTCTTGTATTAACCAAAATATAAAATGATCTAATCGGGTCTCTGTTTGCTCTACCCTAGAAGTTTAACAGTGCATTTTACTCGCCATTTCATGCGCTTTGAGATGCCGCTTAGCCCAATGCGCTATCTGAAATAGGAGCGACGTAAGTTGAAGAAATGTGATAGAACTACGCTGAATTCTTATATTAAGCATAATATAAAATGATCTAATCGGGTCTCTGTTCGCCCTAGCCTAGAAGTTTAATAGTGAATTTTATTCGACATTTCATGCGCATTGAGATGCCGCTTAGCCCAATACGCTATCTGAAATAGGGGCGACGTAAATTGTACAAATGTGATAGAATTTCCCTGAAATATTATGTCAAACCAAATATAAAATGATCTAATCGGGTCTCTGATTGCCCTATCATTGAAGTTTAATAGTGCATTTTACTCACCATTCCACGCGCTTTAAGATGCCGCTTAGCCCAATACGCTATCTGAAATAGGAGCGACGTAAATTGAACAAATGTGATAGAATTTCCCTGAATTCTTATATTAACCTTAATGTAAAATGATCTAATCGGGTCTCTGTTCGCCCCACCATAGAAGTCTAATAGTGCATTTCACTCGTCATTTCATGCGCTTTGAGATGCCGCTTAGCACAATACGCTATCTGAAATAGGAGCGACGTAAATTGAACAAATGTGATAGAATTACCCTGAATTCTTATATTAACCTTAATGTAAAATGATCTAATCGTGTCTCTGTTCGCCCTACCATAGAAGACTAATAGTGCATTTCACTCGTCATTTCATGCGCTTTGAGATGCCGCTTAGCACAATACGCTATCTGAAATAGGAGCGACGTAAATTGAACAAATGTGATAGAATTTCCCTGAATTCTTATATTAACCTTAATGTAAAATGATCCAATCGTGTCTCTGTTCGCCCTACCATAGAAGACTAATAGTGCATTTCACTCGTCATTTCATGCGCTTTGAGATGCCGCATAGCCCAATAAGCTATCTGAAATAGGAGCGACGTAAGTTGAACAAATGTGATAGAATTACGCTGAATTCTTATATTAACCGTAATATAAAATGATCTAATCGGGTCTCTGTTTGTCTTATCCTAGAAGTTTAATAGTGCATTTTACTCGCCATTCCACGAGCTTTAAGTTGCCGCCTAGCCCAGTACGCTGCCTGAAATAGGAGCGACGTAAATTGAACAAATGTGATAGAATTTCGCTGAATTCTTGTATTAACCAAAATATAAAATGATCTAATCGGGTCTCTGATTGCCCTATCATAGAAGTTTAATAGTGGATTTCACTCGCCATTCCACGCGCTTTAAGATGCCGCATAGCACGGTACGCTATCTGAAATAGGAAGGACGTAAATTGAACAAATGTGATGGAATTTTGCTGAATTCTTAAATGAACCATAATATAAAATGATCTAATCGGGTCTCTGTTTGCACTACCCTGGAAATTTAACAGTGCATTTTACTCGCCATTTCATGCGCTTCGAGATGCCGCTTAGCCCAATACGCTATCTGAAATAGGAGCAACGTAAATTGAACAAATGTGATAGAATTTTGCTGAATTCTTAAATTAACCATAATATAAAATGATCTAATCGTGTCTCTGTTTGCCCTACCCAAGAAATTTAATAGTGCATTTTACTCGCCATTTCATGCGCTTTGAGATGCCGCTTAGCCCAATACGCTATCTGAAATGGGAGCGACGTAAATTGAACAAATGTGATAGAATTTCACTGAATTCTTATATTAACCTTAATGTAAATTGATCTAATCGGGTCTCTGTTCGCCCTGCCCTAGAAGTTTAATAGTGCATTTCACTCATGATTTCATGCGCTTTGGGATGCCGCTTAGCCCAATACGCTGTCTGAAATAGGAGCGACGTATATTGAACGAATGGGATAGAATTTCGCTGAATTCTTAAATTAACCATAATATAAAATGATCTAGTCGGGTCTCTGATTGCCCTATCATAGAAGTTCAGTGGTTCATTTTACTCGCCATTCCATGCGCTTTAAGATGCCGCCTAGCCCAGTACGCTATCTGAAATAGGAACGACGTAAATTGAACAAATGTGATAGAATATTGCTGAATTCTTAAATTAACCATAATATAAAATGTTGTCTAATCGGGTCTCTGTTTGCCCTACCCTAGACGTTTAACAGTGCATTTCAGTCGACATTCCATGTGCTTTGAGATGCCGCTTAGCCCAATAAGCAATCTGAAATAGGAGCGACGTAAATTGAACAAACGTGATAGAATTTCGCTGAATTCTTGTATTAACCAAAATATAAAATGATCTAATCGGGTCTCTGTTTGCTCTACCCTAGAAGTTTAACAGTGCATTTTACTCGCCATTTCATGCGCTTTGAGATGCCGCTTAGCCCAATGCGCTATCTGAAATAGGAGCGACGTAAGTTGAAGAAATGTGATAGAACTACGCTGAATTCTTATATTAAGCATAATATAAAATGATCTAATCGGGTCTCTGTTCGCCCTAGCCTAGAAGTTTAATAGTGAATTTTATTCGACATTTCATGCGCATTGAGATGCCGCTTAGCCCAATACGCTATCTGAAATAGGGGCGACGTAAATTGAACAAATGTGATAGAATTTCCCTGAAATATTATGTCAAACCAAATATAAAATGATCTAATCGGGTCTCTGATTGCCCTATCATAGAAGTTTAATAGTGGATTTCACTCGCCATTCCACGCGCTTTAAGATGCCGCATAGCACGGTACGCTATCTGAAATAGGAAGGACGTAAATTGAACAAATGTGATGGAATTTTGCTGAATTCTTAAATGAACCATAATATAAAATGATCTAATCGGGTCTCTGTTTGCACTACCCTGGAAATTTAACAGTGCATTTTACTCGCCATTTCATGCGCTTCGAGATGCCGCTTAGCCCAATACGCTATCTGAAATAGGAGCGACGTAAATTGAACAAATGTGATAGAATTTTGCTGAATTCTTAAATTAACCATAATATAAAATGATCTAATCGGGTCTCTGTTTGTCCTACCCAAGAAATTTAATAGTGCATTTTACTCGCCATTTCATGCGCTTTGAGATGCCGCTTAGCCCAATACGCTATCTGAAATGGGAGCGACGTAAATTGAACAAATGTGATAGAATTTCACTGAATTCTTATATTAACCTTAATGTAAATTGATCTAATCGGGTCTCTGTTCGCCTTACCCCAGAAGTTTAATAGTGCATTTCAATCGCCATTCCACGCGCTTTGAGATGCCACTTAGTCCAATACGCTATCTGAAATAGGAGCGACGTAAATTGAACAAATGTGATAGAATTTCGCTGAATTCTTAAATTAACCATAATATAAAATGATCTAATCGGGTCTCTGTTTGCCCTACCCTAGAAGTTTAATACTTCATTTTACTCGCCATTTCTTGCGCTTTGAGATGCCGCTTATCCCAATACGCTATCTGAAATATCAGCGACGTAAATTGAACAAATGTGAGAGAATCTCGCTGAATTCTTATATTAACCGTAATATAAAATGATCTAATCGGGTCTCTGTTTGCCCTACCCTAGAAGTTTAATAGTTCATTTTACTCGCCATTTCTTGCGCTTTGAGATGCCGCTTATCCCAATACGCTATCTGAAATATCAGCGACGTAAATTGAACAAATGTGAGAGAATCTCGCTGAATTCTTATATTAACCATAATATAAAATGATCTAATCGGGTCTCTGTTTGCCCTACCCTGGAAGTTTAATAGTGCATTTTACTCGCCATTTCATGCGCTTTGAGATGGCGCTTAGCCCAATACGCTATCTGAAATAGGAGCGACGTAAATTGAACAAATGTGATAGAATTTCGCTGAATTCTTATATTAACCATAATATAAAACGACCTAATCGGGTCTCTGATTGCCCTACCCTAGAAGTTTAATAGTGCATTTTACTCGCCATTTCATGCGCTTTGAGATGCCGCTTAGCCCAATACGCTATCTGAAATGGGAGCGACGTAAATTGAACAAATGTGATAGAATTTCGCTGAATTCTTAAATAAACCATAATATGAAATGATCTAATCGGGTCTCTGTTTGCCCTACCCTAGAAGTTTAACAGTGCATTTTACTCGCCATTTCATGCGCTTTGAGATGCCGCTTAGCCCAATACGCTATCTGAAATTGGAGCGACGTAAATTGAACAAATGTGATAGAGTTTCCCTGAATACTTATATTAACCTTAATGTAAAATGATCTAATCGGGTCTCTGTTCGCCCTACCCTAGAAGTTTAATAGTGCATTTCACTCGTCATTTCATGAGCTCTGAGATGCCGCTTAGCCCAATACGCTATCTGAAACGGGAGCGATGTAAATTGAACAAATGCGATAGAATTTCGCTGAATTCTTTTATTAGCCATAATGTTAAATGATCTAGTCGGGTCTCTGTTCGCCCTAGCGTAGAAGCTTAATAGTGCATTTTATTCGTCGTTTCATGCGCTTTGAGCTGCCGCTTAGCCCAATACGCTATCTGAAATAGGAGCGACGTAAATTGAACAAATGTTGTAGAATTTCGCTGAATTCTTATATTAACCAAAATATAAAATGATCTAATCGGGTCTCTGATTGCCCTATCATAGAAGTTTAGTAGTGCATTTTACTCGCCCTTCCACGCGCTTTAAGATGCCGCCTAGCCCAGTACACTATCTGATATAGGAGCGACGTATGTTGAACAAATGTGATAGAATTACGCTGAATTCTTATATTAACCGTAATATAAAATGATCTAATCGGGTCTCTGTTTGCCCTACCCTGGAAATTTAATAGTGCATTTTACTCGCCATTTCATGCGCTTTGAGATGCCGCTTAGCCCAATACGCTATCTGAAATAGGAGCGACGTAAATTGTACAAATGTGATAGAATTTCCCTGAAATCTTATATTAACCTTAATGTAAAATGATCTAATCGGGTCTCTGTTCGCTCTACCCTAGAAGTTTAATAGTGCATTTTACTCGCCATTCCACGCGCTTTAAGATGCCGCTTAGCCCAGTACGCTATCTGAAATAGGAGCGATGTAAATTGATCAAATGTGATAGAATTTCCCTGAATTCTTATATTAACCTTAATATAAAATGATCTAATCGGGTCTCTGTTCGCCCTACCATAGAAGACTAATAGTGCATTTCACTCGTCATTTCATGCGCTTTGAGATACCGCTTAGCCCAATACGCTATCTGAAATGGGAGCGACGTAAATTGAACAAATGTGATAGAATTTCGCTGAATTCTTGTATTAACCAAAATATAAAATGATCTAATCGGGTCTCTGATTGCCCTATCATAGAAGTTTAATAGTGCATTTCAATCGCCATTCCACGCGCTTTAAGATGCCGCTTAGTCCAATACGCTATCTGAAATAGGAGCGACGTAAATGGAACAAATGTGATAGAATTTCGCTGCATTCTTGTATTAACCAAAATATAAAATGATCTAATCGGGTCTCTGTTTGCCCTGCCCTAGAAGTTTAACAGTGCATTTCACTCGTCATTTCATGTGCTTTGAGGTGCCGCTTCGCCCAATACGCTATCTGAAATAGGAGCGACGTAAATTGAACAAATGTGATAGAATTACCCTGAATTCTTATATTAACCTTAATGTAAAATGATCTAATCGTGTCTCTGTTCGCCCTACCATAGAAGACTAATAGTGCATTTCACTCGTCATTTCATGCGCTTTGAGATGCCGCTTAGCACAATACGCTATCTGAAATAGGAGCGACGTAAATTGAACAAATGTGATAGAATTTCCCTGAATTCTTATATTAACCTTAATGTAAAATGATCCAATCGTGTCTCTGTTCGCCCTACCATAGAAGACTAATAGTGCATTTCACTCGTCATTTCATGCGCTTTGAGATGCCGCATAGCCCAATAAGCTATCTGAAATAGGAGCGACGTAAGTTGAACAAATGTGATAGAATTACGCTGAATTCTTATATTAACCGTAATATAAAATGATCTAATCGGGTCTCTGTTTGTCTTATCCTAGAAGTTTAATAGTGCATTTTGCTCGCCATTCCACGCGCTTTAAGTTGCCGCCTAGCCCAGTACGCTGCCTGAAATAGGAGCGACGTAAATTGAACAAATGTGATAGAATTTCGCTGAATTCTTGTATTAACCAAAATATAAAATGATCTAATCGGGTCTCTGATTGCCCTATCATAGAAGTTTAATAGTGGATTTCACTCGCCATTCCACGCGCTTTAAGATGCCGCATAGCACGGTACGCTATCTGAAATAGGAAGGACGTAAATTGAACAAATGTGATGGAATTTTGCTGAATTCTTAAATGAACCATAATATAAAATGATCTAATCGGGTCTCTGTTTGCACTACCCTGGAAATTTAACAGTGCATTTTACTCGCCATTTCATGCGCTTCGAGATGCCGCTTAGCCCAATACGCTATCTGAAATAGGAGCAACGTAAATTGAACAAATGTGATAGAATTTTGCTGAATTCTTAAATTAACCATAATATAAAATGATCTAATCGGGTCTCTGTTTGCCCTACCCAAGAAATTTAATAGTGCATTTTACTCGCCATTTCATGCGCTTTGAGATGCCGCTTAGCCCAATACGCTATCTGAAATGGGAGCGACGTAAATTGAACAAATGTGATAGAATTTCACTGAATTCTTATATTAACCTTAATGTAAATTGATCTAATCGGGTCTCTGTTCGCCCTGCCCTAGAAGTTTAATAGTGCATTTCACTCATGATTTCATGCGCTTTGGGATGCCGCTTAGCCCAATACGCTGTCTGAAATAGGAGCGACGTATATTGAACGAATGTGATAGAATTTCGCTGAATTCTTAAATTAACCATAATATAAAATGATCTAGTCGGGTCTCTGATTGCCCTATCATAGAAGTTCAGTGGTTCATTTTACTCGCCATTCCATGCGCTTTAAGATGCCGCCTAGCCCAGTACGCTATCTGAAATAGGAACGACGTAAATTGAACAAATGTGATAGAATATTGCTGAATTCTTAAATTAACCATAATATAAAATGTTGTCTAATCGGGTCTCTGTTTGCCCTACCCTAGACGTTTAACAGTGCATTTCAGTCGACATTCCATGTGCTTTGAGATGCCGCTTAGCCCAATAAGCAATCTGAAATAGGAGCGACGTAAATTGAACAAACGTGATAGAATTTCGCTGAATTCTTGTATTAACCAAAATATAAAATGATCTAATCGGGTCTCTGTTTGCTCTACCCTAGAAGTTTAACAGTGCATTTTACTCGCCATTTCATGCGCTTTGAGATGCCGCTTAGCCCAATGCGCTATCTGAAATAGGAGCGACGTAAGTTGAAGAAATGTGATAGAACTACGCTGAATTCTTATATTAAGCATAATATAAAATGATCTAATCGGGTCTCTGTTCGCCCTAGCCTAGAAGTTTAATAGTGAATTTTATTCGACATTTCATGCGCATTGAGATGCCGCTTAGCCCAATACGCTATCTGAAATAGGGGCGACGTAAATTGAACAAATGTGATAGAATTTCCCTGAAATATTATGTCAAACCAAATATAAAATGATCTAATCGGGTCTCTGATTGCCCTATCATAGAAGTTTAATAGTGGATTTCACTCGCCATTCCACGCGCTTTAAGATGCCGCATAGCATGGTACGCTATCTGAAATAGGAAGGACGTAAATTGAACAAATGTGATGGAATTTTGCTGAATTCTTAAATGAACCATAATATAAAATGATCTAATCGGGTCTCTGTTTGCACTACCCTGGAAATTTAACAGTGCATTTTACTCGCCATTTCATGCGCTTCGAGATGCCGCTTAGCCCAATACGCTATCTGAAATAGGAGCGACGTAAATTGAACAAATGTGATAGAATTTTGCTGAATTCTTAAATTAACCATAATATAAAATGATCTAATCGGGTCTCTGTTTGTCCTACCCAAGAAATTTAATAGTGCATTTTACTCGCCATTTCATGCGCTTTGAGATGCCGCTTAGCCCAATACGCTATCTGAAATGGGAGCGACGTAAATTGAACAAATGTGATAGAATTTCACTGAATTCTTATATTAACCTTAATGTAAATTGATCTAATCGGGTCTCTGTTCGCCTTACCCCAGAAGTTTAATAGTGCATTTCAATCGCCATTCCACGCGCTTTGAGATGCCACTTAGTCCAATACGCTATCTGAAATAGGAGCGACGTAAATTGAACAAATGTGATAGAATTTCGCTGAATTCTTAAATTAACCATAATATAAAATGATCTAATCGGGTCTCTGTTTGCCCTACCCTAGAAGTTTAATACTTCATTTTACTCGCCATTTCTTGCGCTTTGAGATGCCGCTTATCCCAATACGCTATCTGAAATATCAGCGACGTAAATTGAACAAATGTGAGAGAATCTCGCTGAATTCTTATATTAACCGTAATATAAAATGATCTAATCGGGTCTCTGTTTGCCCTACCCTAGAAGTTTAATAGTGCATTTTACTCGCCATTTCTTGCGCTTTGAGATGCCGCTTATCCCAATACGCTATCTGAAATATCAGCGACGTAAATTGAACAAATGTGAGAGAATCTCGCTGAATTCTTATATTAACCATAATATAAAATGATCTAATCGGGTCTCTGTTTGCCCTACCCTAGAAGTTTAATAGTGCATTTTACTCGCCATTTCATGCGCTTTGAGATGGCGCTTAGCCCAATACGCTATCTGAAATAGGAGCGACGTAAATTGAACAAATGTGATAGAATTTCGCTGAATTCTTATATTAACCATAATATAAAACGACCTAATCGGGTCTCTGATTGCCCTACCCTAGAAGTTTAATAGTGCATTTTACTCGCCATTTCATGCGCTTTGAGATGCCGCTTAGCCCAATACGCTATCTGAAATGGGAGCGACGTAAATTGAACAAATGTGATAGAATTTCGCTGAATTCTTAAATAAACCATAATATGAAATGATCTAATCGGGTCTCTGTTTGCCCTACCCTAGAAGTTTAACAGTGCATTTTACTCGCCATTTCATGCGCTTTGAGATGCCGCTTAGCCCAATACGCTATCTGAAATTGGAGCGACGTAAATTGAACAAATGTGATAGAATTTCCCTGAATACTTATATTAACCTTAATGTAAAATGATCTAATCGGGTCTCTGTTCGCCCTACCCTAGAAGTTTAATAGTGCATTTCACTCGTCATTTCATGAGCTCTGAGATGCCGCTTAGCCCAATACGCTATCTGAAACGGGAGCGATGTAAATTGAACAAATGCGATAGAATTTCGCTGAATTCTTTTATTAGCCATAATGTTAAATGATCTAGTCGGGTCTCTGTTCGCCCTAGCGTAGAAGCTTAATAGTGCATTTTATTCGTCGTTTCATGCGCTTTGAGCTGCCGCTTAGCCCAATACGCTATCTGAAATAGGAGCGACGTAAATTGAACAAATGTTGTAGAATTTCGCTGAATTCTTATATTAACCAAAATATAAAATGATCTAATCGGGTCTCTGATTGCCCTATCATAGAAGTTTAGTAGTGCATTTTACTCGCCCTTCCACGCGCTTTAAGATGCCGCCTAGCCCAGTACACTATCTGATATAGGAGCGACGTAAGTTGAACAAATGTGATAGAATTACGCTGAATTCTTATATTAACCGTAATATAAAATGATCTAATCGGGTCTCTGTTTGCCCTACCCTGGAAATTTAATAGTGCATTTTACTCGCCATTTCATGCGCTTTGAGATGCCGCTTAGCCCAATACGCTATCTGAAATAGGAGCGACGTAAATTGAACAAATGTGATAGAATTTCCCTGAAATCTTATATTAACCTTAATGTAAAATGATCTAATCGGGTCTCTGTTCGCTCTACCCTAGAAGTTGAATAGTGCATTTCACTCGTCATTTCATGCGCTTTGAGATGCCGCTTAGCCCAATAAGCTATCTGAAATAGGAGCGACGTAAATTGAACAAATGTGATAGAATTTCGCTGAATTCTTGTATTGTAGCGGCCTGCTGTGCGTGCAAATTAAAACATTTGACGTGCAGGAGGTTGAACCGTTTTATGATACGCGCGCCTGCGAAGCTATTTTTGAGAAAGCCGTTTTTAACTATGTTTATTACTTAAGACGGTAACAATGACGTTCTGATTCGAACTTTCGTAGACGGCCTCAATAGCATATGCGGGTGTCATAAAATCGACCTTTCCGAAGGGCCCACGACGCGGGGCTAGGTGGCCTTGTAACCGACCGCGTCACGAGTTCCGGGCCTGGAGGAAATTCCGCTGCGTTGCCAAATTTCTGCCAAGACGTTCTCCCCCACCAACTCGCAGCCGTCTTCCGAAAAAGCGCGCCACGGGCGCAAGGAATAGATGGCGCGATTTGGGTAATTAGAAAAGCTTGATTGGCTAACACCAACGCGCAGGGTTAGCCAATTAGAGAAAAGCGTTCCTCGCGGAGCTTTTCTGGAACTTTGAAAAGCTCCGTGATGACATTCTCTATCGACATGTCGTCAGAGCCACATATTACATTATCTCGTGGGTAATAACACTCTCTAAATATTGAACACTTTGTGGGATTATTTATCATCTAAACCCTACACGCTCATTACTTCAGTATTAACTAAAATATAAAATGATCCAATCGTGTCTCTGATTGCCCTATCATCGAAGTTTAATAGTGGATTTCACTCGCCATTCCACGCGCATTGAGATGCCGCTTAGCCCAAAAAGCTACCTGGAATAGGAGCGACGTAAATTGAACAAATGTGATAGAATTTTTCTGAATTCTTAAATAAACCATAATATGAAATGATCTAATCGGGTCTCTGTTCGCCCTGCCCTAGAAGTTTAAAAGCGCATTTCACTCATGATTTCATGCGCTTTGAGATGACGCTTAGCCCAATAAGCTATCTGAAATAGGAGCGACGTAAATTGAACAAATGTGATAGAATTTCGCTGAATTCTTGTATTAACCAAAATATAAAATGATCTAATTGGGTCTCTGATCGCCCTATCATAGAAGTTTAATAGTGCATTTCAATCGCCAGTCCACGCGCTTTAAGATGCCGCCTAGCGCATTACGCTATCTGAAATAGGAACGACGTAAATTGAACAAATGTGATAGAATTTCGCTGAATTCTTGTATTAACCAAAATATAAAATGATCTAATCGGGTCTCTGTTCGCCCTACCCTAGAAGTTTAATAGTGCATTTTACTCGCCATGCCACGCGCTTTAAGATGCCGCTTAGCCCAGTACGCTATCTGAAATAGGAGCGATGTAAATTGATCAAATGTGATAGAATTTCCCTGAATTCTTATATTAACCTTAATATAAAATGATCTAATCGGGTCTCTGTTCGCCCTACCATAGAAGACTAATAGTGCATTTCACTCGTCATTTCATGCGCTTTGAGATACCGCTTAGCCCAATACGCTATCTGAAATGGGAGCGACGTAAATTGAACAAATGTGATAGAATTTCGCTGAATTCTTGTATTAACCAAAATATAAAATGATCTAATCGGGTCTCTGATTGCCCTATCATAGAAGTTTAATAGTGCATTTCAATCGCCATTCCACGCGCTTTAAGATGCCGCTTAGCCCAGTACGCTATCTGAAATAGGAGCGACGTAAATGGAACAAATGTGATAGAATTTCGCTGCATTCTTGTATTAACCAAAATATAAAATGATCTAATCGGGTCTCTGTTTGCCCTGCCCTAGAAGTTTAACAGTGCATTTCACTCGTCATTTCATGTGCTTTGAGGTGCCGCTTCGCCCAATACGCTATCTGAAATAGGAGCGACGTAAATTGAACAAATGTGATAGAATTTCCCTGAATTCTTATATTAACCTTAATATAAAATGATCCAATCGGGTCTCTGTTCGCCCCACCATAGAAGTCTAATAGTGCATTTCACTCGTCATTTCATGCGCTTTGAGATGCCGCTTTGCCCAATACGCAATCTGAAATAGGAGCGACGTAAATTGAACAAATGTGATAGAATTTCGCTGAATTCTTATATTAACCAAAATATAAAATGATCTAATCGGGTCTCTGATTGCCGTATCATAGAAGTTTAATAGTGCATTTTACTCGCTATTTCATGCGCTTTGAGATGCCGCTTAGCCCAATACGCTATCTGAAATAGGAGCGACGTAAATGGAACAAATGTGATAGAATTTCGCTGCATTCTTGTATTAACCAAAATATAAAATGATCTAATCGGGTCTCTGTTTGCCCTGCCCTAGAAGTTTAACAGTGCATTTCACTCGTCATTTCATGTGCTCTGAGGTGCCGCTTCGCCCAATACGCTATCTGAAATAGGAGCGACGTAAATTGAACAAATGTGATAGAATTTCCCTGAATTCTTATATTAACCTTAATATAAAATGATCCAATCGGGTCTCTGTTCGCCCCACCATAGAAGTCTAATAGTGCATTTCACTCGTCATTTCATGCGCTTTGAGATGCCGCTTTGCCCAATACGCAATCTGAAATAGGAGCGACGTAAATTGAACAAATGTGATAGAATTTCGCTGAATTCTTATATTAACCAAAATATAAAATGATCTAATCGGGTCTCTGATTGCCGTATCATAGAAGTTTAATAGTGCATTTTACTCGCTATTTCATGCGCTTTGAGATGCCGCTTAGCCCAATACGCTATCTGAAATAGGAGCGACGTAAATTGATCAAATGTGATAGAATTTCGGTGAATTCTTAAATTAACCATAATATAAAGTGATCTAATCGGGTCTCTGTTTGCCCAACCCTAGAAGTTTAATAGTGCATTTTACTCGCCATTCCACGCGCTTTAAGATGCCGCCTAGCCCGGTACGCTATCTGAAATAGGAGCGACGTAAGTTGAATAAATGTGATAGAATTTCGCTGAATTCTTATATTAACCAAAATATAAAATGATCTAATCGGGTCTCTGATTGCCCTATCATAGAAGTTTAATAGTGCATTTTACTCGCTATTTCATGCGCTTTGAGATGCCGCTTAGCCCAATACGCTATCTGAAATAGGAGCGACGTAAATTGAACAAATGTGATAGAATTTCGCTGAATTCTTATATTAACCATAATATAAAATGATCTAATCGGGTCTCTGTTTGCCCTACCCTAGAAGTTTAACAGTGCATTTTACTCGCATTTCATGCGCTTTGAGCTGCCGCTTAGCCCAATACACTATCTGAAATAGGAGCGACGTAAATTGAACAAATGTGATAGAATTTCCCTGAATTCTTATATTAACCTTAATGTAAAATGATCTAATCGGGTCTCTTTTTGCCCTGCCCTTGAAGTTTAATAGGGCATTTCACTCATGATTTCATGCGCTTTGAGATTCCGCTTAGCCCAATAAGCTATCTGAAATAGGAGCGACGTAAATTGAACAAATGTGATAGAATTTCCCTGAATTCTTATATTAACCTTAATGTAAAATGATCTAATCGTGTCTCTGTTCGCCCTACCATAGAAGACTAATAGTGCATTTCACTCGTCATTTCATGCGCTTTGAGATGCAGCTTAGCCCAATAAGCTATCTGAAATAGGAGCGACGTAAGTTGAACAAATGTGATAGAATTACGCTGAATTCTTATATTAACCGTAATATAAAATGATCTAATCGGGTCTCTGTTTGTCTTATCCTAGAAGTTTAATAGTGCATTTTACTCGCCATTCCACGCGCTTTAAGACGCCGCCTAGCCCAGTACGCTGCCTGAAATAGGAGCGACGTAAATTGAACAAATGTGATAGAATTTCGCTGAATTCTTGTATTAACCAAAATATAAAATGATCTAATCGGGTCTCTGATTGCCCTATCATAGAAGTTTAATAGTGGATTTCACTCGCCATTCCACGCGCTTTAAGATGCCGCATAGCACGGTACGCTATCTGAAATAGGAAGGACGTAAATTGAACAAATGTGATGGAATTTTGCTGAATTCTTAAATGAACCATAATATAAAATGATCTAATCGGGTCTCTGTTTGCACTACCCTGGAAATTTAACAGTGCATTTTACTCGCCATTTCATGCGCTTCGACATGCCGCTTAGCCCAATACGCTATCTGAAACAGGAGCGACGTAAATTGAACAAATGTGATAGAATTTCCCTGAATTCTTATATTAACCTTAATGTAAAATGATCTAATCGGGTCTCTGTTCGCCCTACCATAGAAGACTTATAGTGCATTTCACTCGTCATTTCATGCGCTTTGAGATGCCGCTTAGCCCAATACGCTATCTGAAATAGGAGCGACGTAAATTGAACAAATGTGATACAATTTCCCTGAATACTTATATTAACATTAATGTGAAATGATCTAATCGACTCTCTGTTTGCCCTATCATAGAAGTTTAATAGTGTATTTTACTCGCCATTAGACGCGCTTTAAGATGCCGTCTAGCCCAGTACGCTATCTGAAATAGGAGCGATGTAAATTGAACAAATGTGATAGAATTTTGCTGAATTCTTAAATTAACCATAATATAAAATGATCTAATCGGGTCTCTGTTTGCCCTACCCAAGAAATTTAATAGTGCATTTTACTCGCCATTTCATGCGCTTTGAGATGCCGCTTAGCCCAATACGCTATCTGAAATGGGAGCGACGTAAATTGAACAAATGTGATAGAATTTCACTGAATTCTTATATTAACCTTAATGTAAAATGATCTAATCGGGTCTCTGTTCGCCCTGCCCTAGAAGTTTAATAGTGCATTTCACTCATGATTTCATGCGCTTTGAGATTCCGCTTAGCCCAATAAGCTATCTGAAATAGGAGCGACGTAAATTGAACAAATGTGATAGAATTTCGCTGAATTCTTGTATTAACCAAAATATAAAATGATCTAATCGGGTCTCTGTTTGCCCTATCATCGAAGTTTAATAGTGCATTTCACTCGTAATTTCGTGCGCTTTGAGATGCCTCCTAGCCCAGTACGCTATCTCAAATAGGAATGACGTAAATTGAACAAATGTGATAGAATTTTGCTGAATTCTTAAATTAACCATAATATAAAATGATCTAATCGGGTCTCTGTTTGCTCTACCCTAGAAGTTTAACAGTGCATTTTACTCACCATTCCACGCGCTTTAAGATGCCGCTTAGCCCAATACGCTATCTGAAATAGGAGCGACGTAAATTGAACAAATGTGATAGAATTTCCCTGAATTCTTATATTAACCTTAATGTAAAATGATCTAATCGGGTCTCTGTTCGCCCCACCATAGAAGTCTAATAGTGCATTTCACTAGCCATTTCAAGCGCTTTGAAATGCCGCTTTGCCCAATACGCTATCTGCAATAGGAGCGACGTAAATTGAACAAATGTGATAGAATTTCGCTGAATTCATAAATAAACCATAATATAAAATGATCTAATCGGGTCTCTGTTTGCCCTACCCTAGAAGTTTAACAGTGCATTTTACTCGCCATTTCATGCGCTTTGAGATGCCGCTTAGCCCAATACGCTATCTGAAATAGGAGCGACGTAAATTGAACAAATGTGATAGAATTTCCCTGAATTCTTATATTAACCTTAATGTAAAATGATCTAATCGTGTCTCTGTTCGCCATACCATAGAAGACTAATAGTGCATTTCACTCGTCATTTCATGCGCTTTGAGATGCCGCTTAGCACAATACGCTATCTGAAATAGGAACGACGTAAATTGAACCAATGTGATAGAATATTGCTGAATTCTTAAATTAACCATAATATAAAATGTTGTCTAATCGGGTCTCTGTTTGCGCTACCCTAGACGTTTAACAGTGCATTTCACTCGACATTCCATGTGCTTTGAGATGCCGCTTAGCCCAATAAGCAATCTGAAATAGGAGCGACGTAAATTGAACAAACGTGATAGAATTTCGCTGAATTCTTGTATTAACCAAAATATAAAATGATCTAATCGGGTCTCTGATTGCCCTATCATAGAAGTTTAATAGTGCATTTCAATCGCCATTCCACGCGCTTTGAGATGCCGCTTAGTCCAATACGCTATCTGAAATAGGAGCGACGTAAATTGAACAAATGCGATAGAATTTTCCTGAATTCTTATATTAACCTTAATATAAAATGATCTAATCGGGCCTCTGTTTGCCCTACCCTAGAAGTTTAACAGTGCATTTCACTCGTCATTTCATGCGCTTCGAGATGCCGCTTAGCCCAATACGCTATCTGAAATGGGAGCGACGTAAATTGAGCAAATGTGATAGAATTTCACTGAATTCTTATATTAACCTTAATGTAAAATGATCTAATCGGGTCTCTGTTCGCCCTGTCCTAGAAGTTTAATAGTGCATTTCACTCATGATTTCATGCGCTTTGAGATTCCGCTTAGCCCAATAAGCTATCTGAAATAGGAGTGACGTAAATTGAACAAATGTGATAGAATTTCGCTGAATTCTTGTATTAACCAAAATATAAAACGATCTAATCGGGTCTCTGATTGCCCTATGATAGAAGTTTAATAGTGCATTTCAATCGCCATTCCACGCGCTTTGAGATGCCGCTTAGTCCAATACGCTATCTGAAATAGGAGCGACGTAAATGGAACAAATGTGATAGAATTTCGCTGAATTCTTGTATTAACCAAAATATAAAATGACCTAATCGGGTCTCTGTTTGCCCTATCATCGAAGTTTAATGGTGCATTTCACTCGTAATTTCATGCGCTTTGAGATGCCGCTTAGCCGAATAAGCTATCTGAAATAGGAGCGACGTAAATTGAACAAATGTGATAGAATTTCCCTGAATTCTTATATTAACCAAAATATAAAATGATCTAGTCGGGTCTCTGATTGCCCTATCATAGAAGTTTAGTGGAGCATTTTACTCGCCTTTCCTCGCGCTTTAAGATGCAGCCTAGCCCAGTACGCTATCTCAAATAGGAACGACGTAAATTGAACAAATGTGATAGAATATTGCTGAATTCTTAAATTAACCATAATATAAAATGATCTAATCGGGTCTCTGTTTGCCCTACCCTAGACGTTTAACAGTGCATTTCACTCGACATTCCAAGTGCTTTGAGATGCCGCTTAGCCCAATGAGCAATCTGAAATAGGAGCGACGTAAATTGCACAAATGTGATAGAATTTCGCTGAATTCTTGTATTAACCAAAATATAAAATGATCTAATCGGGTCTCTGATTGCCCTATCATAGAAGTTTAATAGTGCATTTCACTCGCCATTCCACGCGCTTTAAGATGCCGCCTAGCCCATTACGCTATCTGAAATAGGAGCGACGTAAATTGAACAAATGTGATAGAATTTCCCTGAATTCTTATATTAACCAAAATATAAAATGATCTAGTCGGGTCTCTGATTGCCCTATCATAGAAGTTTAGTGGAGCATTTTACTCACCTTTCCTCGCGCTTTAAGATGCAGCCTAGCCCAGTACGCTATCTCAAATAGGAACGACGTAAATTGAACAAATGTGATAGAATATTGCTGAATTCTTAAATTAACCATAATATAAAATGATCTAATCGGGTCTCTGTTTGCCCTACCCTAGAAGTTTAACAGTGCATTTCACTCGCCATTCCACGCGCTTTAAGATGCCGCCTAGCCCAGTACGCTATCTGAAATAGGAACGACGTAAATTGAAATAATGTGATAGAATTTTGCAGAATACTTAAATTAACCATAATATAAAATGATCTAATCGGGTCTCTGTTTGCCCTACCCTAGAAGTTTAACAGTGCATTTCACTCGTCATTTCATGCGCTTTGAGATGCCGCTTAGCACAATACGCTATCTGAAATAGGAGCGACGTAAATTGAACAAATGTGATAGAATTTCCCTGAATACTTATATTAACCTTAATGTAAAATGATCTAATCGTGTCTCTGTTCGCCCTACCATAGAAGACTAATAGTGCATTTCACTCGTCATTTCATGCGCTTTGAGATGCCGCTTAGCCCAATAGGCTAGCTGAAATAGGAGCGACGTAAATTGAACAAATGTGATAGAATTTCCCTGAATACTTATATTAACATTAATGTAAAATGATCTAATCGACTCTCTGTTTGCCCTATCATAGAAGTTTAATGGTGCATTTTACTCGCCATTCCACGCGCTTTAAGATGCCGTCTAGCCCAGTACGCTATCTGAAATAGGAGCGACGTAAATTGAACAAATGTGATAGAATTTTGCTGAATTCTTAAATTAACCATAATATAAAATGATCTAATCGGGTCTCTGTTTGCCCTACCCAAGAAATTTAATAGTGCATTTTACTCGCCATTTCATGCGCTTTGAGATGCCGCTTAGCCCAATACGCTATCTGAAATGGGAGCGACGTAAATTGAACAAATGTGATAGAATTTCAATGAATTCTTATATTAACCTTAATGTAAATTGATCTAATCGGGTCTCTGTTCGCCCTGCCCTAGAAGTTTAATAGTGCATTTCACTCATGATTTCATGCGCTTTGAGATGCCGCTTAGCCCAATACGCTATCTGAAATAGGAGCGACGTATATTGAACGAATGTGATAGAATTTCGCTGAATTCTTAAATTAACCATAATATAAAATGATCTAGTCGGGTCTCTGATTGCCCTATCATAGAAGTTCAGTGGTTCATTTTACTCGCCATTCCACGCGCTTTAAGATGCCGCCTAGCCCAGTACGCTATCTGAAATAGGAACGACGTAAATTGAACAAATGTGATAGAATATTGCTGAATTCTTAAATTAACCATAATATAAAATGTTGTCTAATCGGGTCTCTGTTTGCCCTACCCTAGACGTTTAACAGTGCATTTCACTCGACATTCCATGTGCTTTGAGATGCCGCTTAGCCCGATAAGCAATCTGAAATAGGAGCGACGTAAATTGAACAAACGTGATAGAATTTCGCTGAATTCTTGTATTAACCAAAATATAAAATGATCTAATCGGGTCTCTGTTTGCTCTACCCTAGAAGTTTAACAGTGCATTTTACTCGCCATTTCATGCGCTTTGAGATGCCGCTTAGCCCAATGCGCTATCTGAAATAGGAGCGACGTAAATGGAACAAATGTGATAGAATTTCGCTGCATTCTTGTATTAACCAAAATATAAAATGATCTAATCGGGTCTCTGTTTGCCCTGCCCTAGAAGTTTAACAGTGCATTTCACTCGTCATTTCATGTGCTTTGAGGTGCCGCTTCGCCCAATACGCTATCTGAAATAGGAGCGACGTAAATTGAACAAATGTGATAGAATTTCCCTGAATTCTTATATTAACCTTAATATAAAATGATCCAATCGGGTCTCTGTTCGCCCCACCATAGAAGTCTAATAGTGCATTTCACTCGTCATTTCATGCGCTTTGAGATGCCGCTTTGCCCAATACGCAATCTGAAATAGGAGCGACGTAAATTGAACAAATGTGATAGAATTTCGCTGAATTCTTATATTAACCAAAATATAAAATGATCTAATCGGGTCTCTGATTGCCGTATCATAGAAGTTTAATAGTGCATTTTACTCGCTATTTCATGCGCTTTGAGATGCCGCTTAGCCCAATACGCTATCTGAAATAGGAGCGACGTAAATGGAACAAATGTGATAGAATTTCGCTGCATTCTTGTATTAACCAAAATATAAAATGATCTAATCGGGTCTCTGTTTGCCCTGCCCTAGAAGTTTAACAGTGCATTTCACTCGTCATTTCATGTGCTCTGAGGTGCCGCTTCGCCCAATACGCTATCTGAAATAGGAGCGACGTAAATTGAACAAATGTGATAGAATTTCCCTGAATTCTTATATTAACCTTAATATAAAATGATCCAATCGGGTCTCTGTTCGCCCCACCATAGAAGTCTAATAGTGCATTTCACTCGTCATTTCATGCGCTTTGAGATGCCGCTTTGCCCAATACGCAATCTGGAATAGGAGCGACGTAAATTGAACAAATGTGATAGAATTTCGCTGAATTCTTATATTAACCAAAATATAAAATGATCTAATCGGGTCTCTGATTGCCGTATCATAGAAGTTTAATAGTGCATTTTACTCGCTATTTCATGCGCTTTGAGATGCCGCTTAGCCCAATACGCTATCTGAAATAGGAGCGACGTAAATTGATCAAATGTGATAGAATTTCGGTGAATTCTTAAATTAACCATAATATAAAGTGATCTAATCGGGTCTCTGTTTGCCCAACCCTAGAAGTTTAATAGTGCATTTTACTCGCCATTCCACGCGCTTTAAGATGCCGCCTAGCCCAGTACGCTATCTGAAATAGGAGCGACGTAAGTTGAATAAATGTGATAGAATTTCGCTGAATTCTTATATTAACCAAAATATAAAATGATCTAATCGGGTCTCTGATTGCCGTATCATAGAAGTTTAATAGTGCATTTTACTCGCTATTTCATGCGCTTTGAGATGCCGCTTAGCCCAATACGCTATCTGAAATAGGAGCGACGTAAATTGAACAAATGTGATAGAATTTCGCTGAATTCTTATATTAACCATAATATAAAATGATCTAATCGGGTCTCTGTTTGCCCTACCCTAGAAGTTTAACAGTGCATTTTACTCGCATTTCATGCGCTTTGAGCTGCCGCTTAGCCCAATACACTATCTGAAATAGGAGCGACGTAAATTGAACAAATGTGATAGAATTTCCCTGAATTCTTATATTAACCTTAATGTAAAATGATCTAATCGGGTCTCTTTTTGCCCTGCCCTTGAAGTTTAATAGGGCATTTCACTCATGATTTCATGCGCTTTGAGATTCCGCTTAGCCCAATAAGCTATCTGAAATAGGAGCGACGTAAATTGAACAAATGTGATAGAATTTCCCTGAATTCTTATATTAACCTTAATGTAAAATGATCTAATCGTGTCTCTGTTCGCCCTACCATAGAAGACTAATAGTGCATTTCACTCGTCATTTCATGCGCTTTGAGATGCAGCTTAGCCCAATAAGCTATCTGAAATAGGAGCGACGTAAGTTGAACAAATGTGATAGAATTACGCTGAATTCTTATATTAACCGTAATATAAAATGATCTAATCGGGTCTCTGTTTGCCTTATCCTAGAAGTTTAATAGTGCATTTTACTCGCCATTCCACGCGCTTTAAGACGCCGCCTAGCCCAGTACGCTGCCTGAAATAGGAGCGACGTAAATTGAACAAATGTGATAGAATTTCGCTGAATTCTTGTATTAACCAAAATATAAAATGATCTAATCGGGTCTCTGATTGCCCTATCATAGAAGTTTAATAGTGGATTTCACTCGCCATTCCACGCGCTTTAAGATGCCGCATAGCACGGTACGCTATCTGAAATAGGAAGGACGTAAATTGAACAAATGTGATGGAATTTTGCTGAATTCTTAAATGAACCATAATATAAAATGATCTAATCGGGTCTCTGTTTGCACTACCCTGGAAATTTAACAGTGCATTTTACTCGCCATTTCATGCGCTTCGACATGCCGCTTAGCCCAATACGCTATCTGAAACAGGAGCGACGTAAATTGAACAAATGTGATAGAATTTCCCTGAATTCTTATATTAACCTTAATGTAAAATGATCTAATCGGGTCTCTGTTCGCCCTACCATAGAAGACTTATAGTGCATTTCACTCGTCATTTCATGCGCTTTGAGATGCCGCTTAGCCCAATACGCTATCTGAAATAGGAGCGACGTAAATTGAACAAATGTGATACAATTTCCCTGAATACTTATATTAACATTAATGTGAAATGATCTAATCGACTCTCTGTTTGCCCTATCATAGAAGTTTAATAGTGTATTTTACTCGCCATTAGACGCGCTTTAAGATGCCGTCTAGCCCAGTACGCTATCTGAAATAGGAGCGATGTAAATTGAACAAATGTGATAGAATTTTGCTGAATTCTTAAATTAACCATAATATAAAATGATCTAATCGGGTCTCTGTTTGCCCTACCCAAGAAATTTAATAGTGCATTTTACTCGCCATTTCATGCGCTTTGAGATGCCGCTTAGCCCAATACGCTATCTGAAATGGGAGCGACGTAAATTGAACAAATGTGATAGAATTTCACTGAATTCTTATATTAACCTTAATGTAAAATGATCTAATCGGGTCTCTGTTCGCCCTGCCCTAGAAGTTTAATAGTGCATTTCACTCATGATTTCATGCGCTTTGAGATTCCGCTTAGCCCAATAAGCTATCTGAAATAGGAGCGACGTAAATTGAACAAATGTGATAGAATTTCGCTGAATTCTTGTATTAACCAAAATATAAAATGATCTAATCGGGTCTCTGTTTGCCCTATCATCGAAGTTTAATAGTGCATTTCACTCGTAATTTCGTGCGCTTTGAGATGCCTCCTAGCCCAGTACGCTATCTCAAATAGGAATGACGTAAATTGAACAAATGTGATAGAATTTCGCTGAATTCTTGTATTAACCAAAATATAAAATGATCTAATCGGGTCTCTGATTGCCCTATCATAGAAGTTTAATAGTGCATTTCACTCGCCATTCCATGCGCTTGAAGATGCCGCCTAGCCCATTACGCTATCTGAAATAGGAACGACGTAAATTGAACAAATGTGATAGAATTTTGCTGAATTCTTAAATTAACAATAATATAAAATGATCTAATCGGGTCTCTGTTCGCCCCACCATAGAAGTCTAATAGTGCATTTCACTAGCCATTTCAAGCGCTTTGAAATGCCGCTTTGCCCAATACGCTATCTGCAATAGGAGCGACGTAAATTGAACAAATGTGATAGAATTTCGCTGAATTCATAAATAAACCATAATATAAAATGATCTAATCGGGTCTCTGTTTGCTCTACCCTAGAAGTTTAACAGTGCATTTTACTCACCATTCCACGCGCTTTAAGATGCCGCTTAGCCCAATACGCTATCTGAAATAGGAGCGACGTAAATTGAACAAATGTGATAGAATTTCCCTGAATTCTTATATTAACCTTAATGTAAAATGATCTAATCGGGTCTCTGTTCGCCCCACCATAGAAGTCTAATAGTGCATTTCACTAGCCATTTCAAGCGCTTTGAAATGCCGCTTTGCCCAATACGCTATCTGCAATAGGAGCGACGTAAATTGAACAAATGTGATAGAATTTCGCTGAATTCATAAATAAACCATAATATAAAATGATCTAATCGGGTCTCTGTTTGCCCTACCCTAGAAGTTTAACAGTGCATTTTACTCGCCATTTCATGCGCTTTGAGATGCCGCTTAGCCCAATACGCTATCTGAAATAGGAGCGACGTAAATTGAACAAATGTGATAGAATTTCCCTGAATTCTTATATTAACCTTAATGTAAAATGATCTAATCGTGTCTCTGTTCGCCATACCATAGAAGACTAATAGTGCATTTCACTCGTCATTTCATGCGCTTTGAGATGCCGCTTAGCACAATACGCTATCTGAAATAGGAACGGCGTAAATTGAACCAATGTGATAGAATATTGCTGAATTCTTAAATTAACCATAATATAAAATGTTGTCTAATCGGGTCTCTGTTTGCGCTACCCTAGACGTTTAACAGTGCATTTCACTCGACATTCCATGTGCTTTGAGATGCCGCTTAGCCCAATAAGCAATCTGAAATAGGAGCGACGTAAATTGAACAAACGTGATAGAATTTCGCTGAATTCTTGTATTAACCAAAATATAAAATGATCTAATCGGGTCTCTGATTGCCCTATCATAGAAGTTTAATAGTGCATTTCACTCGCCATTCCATGCGCTTGAAGATGCCGCCTAGCCCATTACGCTATCTGAAATAGGAACGACGTAAATTGAACAAATGTGATAGAATTTTGCTGAATTCTTAAATTAACAATAATATAAAATGATCTAATCGGGTCTCTGTTTGCCCTACCCTAGAAGGTTAACAGTGCATTTTACTCGCATTTCATGCGCTTTGAGCTGCCGCTTAGCCCAATACGCTATCTGAAATAGGAGCGACGTAAATTGAACAAATGCGATAGAATTTTCCTGAATTCTTATATTAACCTTAATATAAAATGATCTAATCGGGCCTCTGTTTGCCCTACCCTAGAAGTTTAACAGTGCATTTCACTCGTCATTTCATGCGCTTCGAGATGCCGCTTAGCCCAATACGCTATCTGAAATGGGAGCGACGTAAATTGAGCAAATGTGATAGAATTTCACTGAATTCTTATATTAACCTTAATGTAAAATGATCTAATCGGGTCTCTGTTCGCCCTGTCCTAGAAGTTTAATAGTGCATTTCACTCATGATTTCATGCGCTTTGAGATTCCGCTTAGCCCAATAAGCTATCTGAAATAGGAGTGACGTAAATTGAACAAATGTGATAGAATTTCGCTGAATTCTTGTATTAACCAAAATATAAAACGATCTAATCGGGTCTCTGATTGCCCTATGATAGAAGTTTAATAGTGCATTTCAATCGCCATTCCACGCGCTTTGAGATGCCGCTTAGTCCAATACGCTATCTGAAATAGGAGCGACGTAAATGGAACAAATGTGATAGAATTTCGCTGAATTCTTGTATTAACCAAAATATAAAATGACCTAATCGGGTCTCTGTTTGCCCTATCATCGAAGTTTAATGGTGCATTTCACTCGTAATTTCATGCGCTTTGAGATGCCGCTTAGCCGAATAAGCTATCTGAAATAGGAGCGACGTAAATTGAACAAATGTGATAGAATTTCCCTGAATTCTTATATTAACCAAAATATAAAATGATCTAGTCGGGTCTCTGATTGCCCTATCATAGAAGTTTAGTGGAGCATTTTACTCGCCTTTCCTCGCGCTTTAAGATGCAGCCTAGCCCAGTACGCTATCTCAAATAGGAACGACGTTAATTGAACAAATGTGATAGAATATTGCTGAATTCTTAAATTAACCATAATATAAAATGATCTAATCGGGTCTCTGTTTGCCCTACCCTAGACGTTTAACAGTGCATTTCACTCGACATTCCAAGTGCTTTGAGATGCCGCTTAGCCCAATGAGCAATCTGAAATAGGAGCGACGTAAATTGCACAAATGTGATAGAATTTCGCTGAATTCTTGTATTAACCAAAATATAAAATGATCTAATCGGGTCTCTGATTGCCCTATCATAGAAGTTTAATAGTGCATTTCACTCGCCATTCCACGCGCTTTAAGATGCCGCCTAGCCCATTACGCTATCTGAAATAGGAGCGACGTAAATTGAACAAATGTGATAGAATTTCCCTGAATTCTTATATTAACCAAAATATAAAATGATATAGTCGGGTCTCTGATTGCCCTATCATAGAAGTTTAGTGGAGCATTTTACTCACCTTTCCTCGCGCTTTAAGATGCAGCCTAGCCCAGTACGCTATCTCAAATAGGAACGACGTAAATTGAACAAATGTGATAGAATATTGCTGAATTCTTAAATTAACCATAATATAAAATGATCTAATCGGGTCTCTGTTTGCCCTACCATAGAAGTTTAACAGTGCATTTCACTCGCCATTCCACGCGCTTTAAGATGCCGCCTAGCCCAGTACGCTATCTGAAATAGGAACGACGTAAATTGAAATAATGTGATAGAATTTTGCAGAATTCTTAAATTAACCATAATATAAAATGATCTAATCGGGTCTCTGTTTGCCCTACCCTAGAAGTTTAACAGTGCATTTCACTCGTCATTTCATGCGCTTTGAGATGCCGCTTAGCACAATACGCTATCTGAAATAGGAGCGACGTAAATTGAACAAATGTGATAGAATTTCCCTGAATACTTATATTAACCTTAATGTAAAATGATCTAATCGTGTCTCTGTTCGCCCTACCATAGAAGACTAATAGTGCATTTCACTCGTCATTTCATGCGCTTTGAGATGCCGCTTAGCCCAATAGGCTAGCTGAAATAGGAGCGACGTAAATTGAACAAATGTGATAGAATTTCCCTGAATACTTATATTAACATTAATGTAAAATGATCTAATCGACTCTCTGTTTGCCCTATCATAGAAGTTTAATGGTGCATTTTACTCGCCATTCCACGCGCTTTAAGATGCCGTCTAGCCCAGTACGCTATCTGAAATAGGAGCGACGTAAATTGAACAAATGTGATAGAATTTTGCTGAATTCTTAAATTAACCATAATATAAAATGATCTAATCGGGTCTCTGTTTGCCCTACCCAAGAAATTTAATAGTGCATTTTACTCGCCATTTCATGCGCTTTGAGATGCCGCTTAGCCCAATACGCTATCTGAAATGGGAGCGACGTAAATTGAACAAATGTGATAGAATTTCAATGAATTCTTATATTAACCTTAATGTAAATTGATCTAATCGGGTCTCTGTTCGCCCTGCCCTAGAAGTTTAATAGTGCATTTCACTCATGATTTCATGCGCTTTGAGATGCCGCTTAGCCCAATACGCTATCTGAAATAGGAGCGACGTATATTGAACGAATGTGATAGAATTTCGCTGAATTCTTAAATTAACCATAATATAAAATGATCTAGTCGGGTCTCTGATTGCCCTATCATAGAAGTTCAGTGGTTCATTTTACTCGCCATTCCACGCGCTTTAAGATGCCGCCTAGCCCAGTACGCTATCTGAAATAGGAACGACGTAAATTGAACAAATGTGATAGAATATTGCTGAATTCTTAAATTAACCATAATATAAAATGTTGTCTAATCGGGTCTCTGTTTGCCCTACCCTAGACGTTTAACAGTGCATTTCACTCGACATTCCATGTGCTTTGAGATGCCGCTTAGCCCGATAAGCAATCTGAAATAGGAGCGACGTAAATTGAACAAACGTGATAGAATTTCGCTGAATTCTTGTATTAACCAAAATATAAAATGATCTAATCGGGTCTCTGTTTGCTCTACCCTAGAAGTTTAACAGTGCATTTTACTCGCCATTTCATGCGCTTTGAGATGCCGCTTAGCCCAATGCGCTATCTGAAATAGGAGCGACGTAAGTTGAAGAAATGTGATAGAACTACGCTGAATTCTTATATTAAGCATAATATAAAATGATCTAATCGGGTCTCTGTTCGCCCTAGCCTAGAAGTTTAATAGTGAATTTTATTCGACATTTCATGCGCATTGAGATGCCGCTTAGCCCAATACGCTATCTGAAATAGGGGCGACGTAAATTGAACAAATGTGATAGAATTTCCCTGAAATATTATGTCAAACCAAATATAAAATGATCTAATCGGGTCTCTGATTACCCTATCATTGAAGTTTAATCGTGCATTTACTCACCATTCCACGCGCTTTAAGATGCCGCTTAGCCCAATACGCTATCTGAAATAGGAGCGACGTAAATTGAACAAATGTGATAGAATTTCCCTGAATTCTTATATTAACCTTAATGTAAAATGATCTAATCGGGTCTCTGTTCGCCCCACCATAGAAGTCTAATAGTGCATTTCACTCGTCATTTCATGCGCTTTGAGATGCCGCTTAGCACAATACGCTATCTGAAATAGGAGCGACGTAAATTGAACAAATGTGATAGAATTACGCTGAATTCTTATATTAACCGTAATATAAAATGATCTAATCGGGTCTCTGTTTGTCTTATCCTAGAAGTTTAATAGTGCATTTTACTCGCCATTCCACGCGCTTTAAGTTGCCGCCTAGCCCAGTACGCTGCCTGAAATAGGAGCGACGTAAATTGAACAAATGTGATAGAATTTCGCTGAATTCTTGTATTAACCAAAATATAAAATGATCTAATCGGGTCTCTGATTGCCCTATCATAGAAGTTTAATAGTGGATTTCACTCGCCATTCCACGCGCTTTAAGATGCCGCATAGCACGGTACGCTATCTGAAATAGGAAGGACGTAAATTGAACAAATGTGATGGAATTTTGCTGAATTCTTAAATGAACCATAATATAAAATTATCTAATCGGGTCTCTGTTTGCACTACCCTGGAAATTTAACAGTGCATTTTACTCGCCATTTCATGCGCTTCGAGATGCCGCTTAGCCCAATACGCTATCTGAAATAGGAGCAACGTAAATTGAACAAATGTGATAGAATTTTGCTGAATTCTTAAATTAACCATAATATAAAATGATCTAATCGGGTCTCTGTTTGTCCTACCCAAGAAATTTAATAGTGCATTTTACTCGCCATTTCATGCGCTTTGAGATGCCGCTTAGCCCAATACGCTATCTGAAATGGGAGCGACGTAAATTGAACAAATGTGATAGAATTTCACTGAATTCTTATATTAACCTTAATGTAAATTGATCTAATCGGGTCTCTGTTCGCCCTGCCCTAGAAGTTTAATAGTGCATTTCACTCATGATTTCATGCGCTTTGAGATTCCGCTTAGCCCAATAAGCTATCTGTAATAGGAGCGACGTAAATTGAACAAATGTGATAGAATTTCGCTGAATTCTTGTGTTAATCAAAATATAAAATGACCTAATCGGGTCTCTGTTTGCCCTATCATCGAAGTTTAATAGTGCATTTCACTCGTAATTTCATGCGCTTTGAGATGCCGCTTAGCCGAATAAGGTATCTGAAATAGGAGCGACGTAAATTGAACAAATGTGATAGAATTTCCCTGAAATCTTATATCAAACCAAATATAAAATGATCCAATCGGGTCTCTGATTGCCCTATCATTGAAGTTTAATAGTGCATTTCACTCGCCATTCCACGCGCTTTAAGATGCCGCCTAGCCCAGTACGCTATCTGAAATAGAAACGACGTAAATTGAAAAAATGTGATAGATTTTTGCAGAATTCTTAAATTAACCATAATATAAAATGATCTAATCGGGTCTCTGTTTGCCCTACCCTAGAAGTTTAACAGTGCATTTCACTCGTCATTTCACGCGCTTTAAGATGCCGCCTAGCCCATTACGCTATCTGAAATAGGAGCGATGTAAATTGTACAAATGTGATAGAATTTCGCTGAATTCTTTTATTAACCATAATGTTAAATGATCTAATCGGGTCTCTGTTCGCTCTAGCGTAGAAGCTTAATATTGCATTTTATTCGACATTTCATGCGCTTTGAGATGCCGCTTAGCCCAATACGCTATCTGAAATAGGAGCGACGTAAATTGAACAAATGTGGTAGAATTTCGCTGAATTCTTATATTAACCAAAATATAAAATGATCTAATCGGGTCTCTGATTGCCCTATCATAGAAGTTTAAAAGTGCATTTTACTCGCCATTCCACGCGCTTTAAGATGCCGCACAGCCCAGTACTCTATCTGAAATAGGAACGACGTAAATTGAACAAATGTGATAGAATTTCGCTGAATTCTTAAATTAACCATAATATAAAATGATCTAATCGGGTCTCTGTTTGCCCTGCCCTAGAAGTTTAATAGTGCATTTCTCTCGTCATTTCATGCGCTTTGAGATACCGCTTAGCCCAATACGCTATCTGAAATAGGAGCGACGTAAATTGAACAAATCTGATAGAATTTCCCTGACATCTTATATTAAACAAAATATAAAATGATCTAAACGGGACTCTGATTGCCCTATCATAGAAGTTTAGTAGTGCATTTTACTCGCCCTTCCACGCGCGTTAAGATGCCGCCTACCCAGTACACTATCTGAAATAGGAGCGACGTATGTTGAACAAATGTGATAGAATTTCCCTGAATTCTTATAATAACTTTAATGAAAAATGATCTAATCGGGTCTCTGATTGCCCTACCCTAGAAGTTTAATAGTGCATTTTACTCGCCATTCCACGCGCTTTAAGATGCCGCCTAGCCCAGTATGCTATCTGAAATAGGAACGACGGAAATTGAACAAATGTGATAGAATTTTGCTGAATTCTTAAATTAACCATAATATAAAATGATCTAATCGGGTCTCTGATTGCCCTACCCTAGAAGTTTAATAGTGCATTTCACTCGTCATTTCATGCGCATTGAGATGCCGCTTAGCCCAATACGCTATCTGAAATAGGAGCTACGTAAGTTGAACAAATGTCACAGAATTACGCTGAATTCTTATATTAACCGTAATATAAAATGATCTAATCGGGTCTCTGTTTCCCTTATCCTAGAAGTTTAATAGTGCATTTTACTCGCCATTTCATGCGCTTTGAGATGCCGCTAAGCCCAATGCGCTATCTGAAATAGGAGCGACGTAAATTGAACAAATGTGATAGAATTTCGCTGAATTCTTATATTAACCAAAATATAAAATGATCTGATCGGGTCTCTGATTGCCCTACCCTAGAAGTTTAATAGTGCATTTCACTCGTCATTTCATGCGCATTGAGATGCCGCTTAGCCCAATACGCTATCTGAAATAGGAGCTACGTAAGTTGAACAAATGTCACAGAATTACGCTGAATTCTTATATTAACCGTAATATAAAATGATCTTATCGGGTCTCTGTTTGCCTTATCCTAGAAGTTTAATAGTGCATTTTACTCGCCATTTCTTGCGCTTTGAGATGCAGCTTAGCCCAATACGCTATCTGAAATAGGAGCGACGTAAACTGAACAAATGTGATAGAATTTCGCTGAATTCTTATATTAACCAAAATATAAAATGATCAAATCGGGTCTCTGATTGCCCTATCATAGAAGTTTAATAGTGCATTTTACTCGCCATTCCACGCGCTTTAAGTTGCCGCCTAGCCCAGTACGCTATATGAAATAGGAGCTACGTAAGTTGAACAAATGTGACAGAATTACGCTGAATTCTTATATTAACCGTAATATAAAATGATCTAATCGTGTCTCTGTTTGCCTTATCCTAGAAGTTTAATAGTGCATTTTACTCGCCATTTCATGCGCTTTGAGATGCCGCTTAGCCCAATAAGCTATCTGAAATAGGAGCGATGTAAATTGACCAAATGTGATAGAATTTCGCTGAATTCTTATATTAACCAAAAGTTAAAATGATCTAATCGGGTCTCTGATTGCCCTATCATAGAAGTTTAATAGAGCATTTTACTCGCCATTCCACGCGCTTTAAGATGCCGCCTAGCCCAGTACGCTATCTGAAATAGGAGAGACGGAAATTGAACAAATGTGATAGAATTTTGCCGAATTCTTAAATTAACCGTAATATAAAATGATGTAATCGGGTCTCTGTTCGCCCTACACAAGAAGTTTAATAGTGCATTTCTCTCGTCATTTCATGTGCTTTGAGATGCCGCTTAGCCCAATACGCTATCTGAAATAGGAGCGACGTAAATTGAACAAATGTGATAGAATTTTTCTGAATTCTTATTTTAACCTTAGTGTAAAATGATCTAATCGGGTCTTTGTTCGCCCTATCCTAGAAGTTTAATAGTGCATTTCTCTCGTCATTTCATGCGCTTTGAGATGCCGCTTAGCCCAATAAGCTATCTGAAATAGGAGCGACGTAAATTGAACAAATGTGATAGAATTTTTCTGAATTCTTAAATAAACCATAATATGAAATGATCTAATCGGGTCTCTGTTTGCCCTACCCTAGAAGTTTAAGAGTGCATTTCAGTCGTCATTTCATGCGCTTTGAGATGCCGCTTATCCCAATACGCTATCTGAAATAGGAGCGACGTAAATTGAACAATTGTGATAGAATTTCTCTGAATTCTTAAATTAACCATAATATAAAATGATCTAATGGGGTCTCTGTTTGCCCTGCCCTAGAAGTTTAATAGTGCATTTTACTCGCCATTTCTTGCGCTTTGAGATGCCGCTTATCCCAGTACGCTATATGAAATAGGAGCGACGTAAATTGAAGAAATGTGATAGAATTTCGCTGAATTCTCATTTTAACCTTAATGTAAAATGATCTAATCGGGACACTGATTGCCCTATCATAGAAGTTTAATAGTGCATTTTACTCGCCATTCCACGCGCTTTAAGTTGCCGCCTAGCCCAGTACGCTATCTGAAATAGGAGCTACGCAACTTGAACAAATGTGACAGAATTACGCTGAATTCTTATATTAACCGTAATATAAAATGATCTAATCGTGTCTCTGTTTGCCTTATCCTAGAAGTTTAATAGTGCATTTCCCTCGTCATTTCATGCGCTTTGAGATGCCGCTTAGCCCAATACGCTATCTGAAATAGGAGCGACGTAAATTGAACAAATCTGATAGAATTTCCCTGACATCTTATATTAAACAAAATATAAAATGATCTAAACGGGACTCTGATTGCCCTATCATAGAAGTTTAGTAGTGCATTTTACTCGCCCTTCCACGCGCTTTAAGATGCCGCCTAGCCCAGTACACTATCTGAAATAGGAGCGACGTATGTTGAACAAATGTGATAGAATTTCCCTGAATTCTTATATTAACCTTAATGAAAAATGATCTAATCGGGTCTCTGATTGCCCTACCCTAGAAGTTTAATAGTGCATTTTACTCGCCATTCCACGCTCTTTAAGATGCCGCCTAGCCCAGTATGCTATCTGAAATAGGAACGACGTAAATTGAACAAATGTGATAGAATTTTTCTGAATTCTTAAATAAACCATAATATGAAATGATCTAATCGGGTCTCTGTTTGCCCTACCCTAGAAGCTTAAGACTGCACTTCAGTCGTCATTTCATGCGCTTTGAGATGCCGCTTATCCCAATACGCTATCTGAAATAGGAGCGACGTGAATTGAACAATTGTGATAGAATTTCGCTGAATTCTTAAATTAACCATAATATAAAATGATCTAATGGGGTCTCTGTTTGCCCTGCCCTAGAAGTTTAATAGTGCATTTTACTCGTCATTTCATGCGCATTGAGATGCCGCTTAGCCCAATACGCTATCTGAAATAGGAGCTACGTAAGTTGAACAAATGTCACAGCATTACGCTGAATTCTTATATTAACCGTAATATAAAATGATCTAATCGGGTCTCTGTTTGCCTTATCCTAGAAGTTTAATAGTGCATTTTACTCGCCATTTCATGCGCTTTGAGATGCCGCTTAGCCCAATACGGTATCTGAAATAGGAGCGACGTAAATTAAACAAATGTAATAGAATTTCATTGAATTCTTATATTAACCAAAATATAAAATGATCTAATCGGGTCTCGGATTGCCCTATCATAGATGTTTAAGTGTGCATTTTACTCGCCCTTCCACGCGCTTTAAGATGCCGCACAGCCCAGTACGCTATCTGAAATAGGAGCGACGTAAGTTGAACAAATGTGATAGAATTACGCTGAATTCTTATATTAACCGTAATATAAAATGGTCTAATCGGGTCTCCGTTTGCCTTATCCTAGAAGTTTAATAGTGCATTTTACTCGTCATTTCATGCGCTTTGAGATGCCGCTTAGCCCAATACGCTATCTGAAATAGGAGCGATGAAAACTGAACAAATGTGATAGAATTTTGCTGAATTCTTAAATTAACCATAATATAAAATGATGTAATCGGGTCTCTGTTCGCCCTACCCAAGACGTTTAATAGTGCATTTCTCTCGTCATTTCATGCGCTTTGAGATGCCGCTTAGCCCAATAGCTATCTGAAATAGGAGCGACGTAAATTGAACAAATGTGATAGAATTTCGCTGAATTCTTATTATAACCTTAATGTAAAATGATCTAATCGGGTCTTTGCTCGCCCTACCCTGGAAGTTTAATAGTGCATTCCACTCGTCATTTCATGCGCTTTGAGATGCCGCTTAGCCCAATAAGCTATCTGAAATAGCAGCGACGTAAATTGAACAAATGTGACAGAAGTTCGCTGAATTCTTATATTAACCATAATATAAAATGATCTAATCGGGTCTCTGATTGCCCTACCCTAGAAGTTTAATAGTGCATTTTACTCGCCATTCCACGCGCTTTAAGTTGCCGCCTAGCCCAGTACGCTATCTGAAATAGGAGCGACGGAAATTGAACAAATGTGATAGAATTTCGCTGAATTCTTATATTAACCAAAATATAAAATGATCAAATCGGGTCTCTGATTGCCCTATCATAGAAGTTTAATAGTGCATTTTACTCGCCATTCCACGCGCTTTAAGTTGCCGCCTAGCCCAGTACGCTATCTGAAATAGGAGCTACGTAAGTTGAACAAATGTGACAGAATTACGCTGAATTCTTATATTAACCGTAATATAAAATGAACTAATCGTGTCTCTGTTTGCCTTATCCTAGAAGTTTAATAGTGCATTTTACTCGCCATTTCATGCGCTTTGAGATGCCGCTTAGCCCAATAAGCTATCTGAAATAGGAGCGATGTAAATTAACCAAATGTGATAGAATTTCGCTGAATTCTTATATTAACCAAAAGTTAAAATGATCTAATCGGGTCTCTGATTGCCCTATCATAGAAGTTTAATAGAGCATTTTACTCGCCATTCCACGCGCTTTAAGATGCCGCCTAGCCCAGTACGCTATCTGAAATAGGAGAGACGGAAATTGAACAAATGTGATAGAATTTTGCCGAATTCTTAAATTAACCATAATATAAAATGATGTAATCGGGTCTCTGTTCGCCCTACACAAGAAGTTTAATAGTGCATTTCTCTCGTCATTTCATGTGCTTTGAGATGCCGCTTAGCCCAATACGCTATCTGAAATAGGAGCGACGTAAATTGAACAAATGTGATAGAATTTTTCTGAATTCTTATTTTAACCTTAGTGTAAAATGATCTAATCGGGTCTTTGTTCGCCCTATCCTAGAAGTTTAATAGTGCATTTCTCTCGTCATTTCATGCGCTTTGAGATGCCGCTTAGCCCAATAAGCTATCTGAAATAGGAGCGACGTAAATTGAACAAATGTGATAGAATTTTTCTGAATTCTTAAATAAACCATAATATGAAATGATCTAATCGGGTCTCTGTTTGCCCTACCCTAGAAGTTTAAGAGTGCATTTCAGTCGTCATTTCATGCGCTTTGAGATGCCGCTTATCCCAATACGCTATCTGAAATAGGAGCGACGTAAATTGAACAATTGTGATAGAATTTCTCTGAATTCTTAAATTAACCATAATATAAAATGATCTAATGGGGTCTCTGTTTGCCCTGCCCTAGAAGTTTAATAGTGCATTTTACTCGCCATTTCTTGCGCTTTGAGATGCCGCTTATCCCAGTACGCTATATGAAATAGGAGCGACGTAAATTGAACAAATGTGATAGAATTTCGCTGAATTCTCATTTTAACCTTAATGTAAAATGATCTAATCGGGACACTGATTGCCCTATCATAGAAGTTTAATAGTGCATTTTACTCGCCATTCCACGCGCTTTAAGTTGCCGCCTAGCCCAGTACGCTATCTGAAATAGGAGAGACGGAAATTGAACAAATGTGATAGAATTTTGCCTAATTCTTAAATTAACCATAATATAAAATGATGTAATCGGGTCTCTGTTCGCCCTACACAAGAAGTTTAATAGTGCATTTCTCTCGTCATTTCATGTGCTTTGAGATGCCGCTTAGCCCAATACGCTATCTGAAATAGGAGCGACGTAAATTGAACAAATGTGATAGAATTTTTCTGAATTCTTATTTTAACCTTAGTGTAAAATGATCTAATCGGGTCTTTGTTCGCCCTATCCTAGAAGTTTAATAGTGCATTTCTCTCGTCATTTCATGCGCTTTGAGATGCCGCTTAGCCCAATAAGCTATCTGAAATAGGAGCGACGTAAATTGAACAAATGTGATAGAATTTTTCTGAATTCTTAAATAAACCATAATATGAAATGATCTAATCGGGTCTCTGTTTGCCCTACCCTAGAAGTTTAAGAGTGCATTTCAGTCGTCATTTCATGCGCTTTGAGATGCCGCTTATCCCAATACGCTATCTGAAATAGGAGCGACGTAAATTGAACAATTGTGATAGAATTTCTCTGAATTCTTAAATTAACCATAATATAAAATGATCTAATGGGGTCTCTGTTTGCCCTGCCCTAGAAGTTTAATAGTGCATTTTACTCGCCATTTCTTGCGCTTTGAGATGCCGCTTAGCCCAGTACGCTATATGAAATAGGAGCGACGTAAATTGAACAAATGTGATAGAATTTCGCTGAATTCTCATTTTAACCTTAATGTAAAATGATCTAATGGGGACACTGATTGCCCTATCATAGAAGTTTAATAGTGCATTTTACTCGCCATTCCACGCGCTTTAAGTTGCCGCCTAGCCCAGTACGCTATCTGAAATAGGAGCTACGCAACTTGAACAAATGTGACAGAATTACGCTGAATTCTTATATTAACCGTAATATAAAATGATCTAATCGTGTCTCTGTTTGCCTTATCCTAGAAGTTTAATAGTGCATTTCTCTCGTCATTCCATGCGCTTTGAGATGCCGCTTAGCCCAATACGCTATCTGAAATAGGAGCGACGTAAATTGAACAAATCTGATAGAATTTCCCTGACATCTTATATTAAACAAAATATAAAATGATCTAAACGGGACTCTGATTGCCCTATCATAGAAGTTTAGTAGTGCATTTTACTCGCCCTTCCACGCGCTTTAAGATGCCGCCTAGCCCAGTACACTATCTGAAATAGGAGCGACGTATGTTGAACAAATGTGATAGAATTTCCCTGAATTCTTATATTAACCTTAATGAAAAATGATCTAATCGGGTCTCTGATTGCCCTACCCTAGAAGTTTAATAGTGCATTTTACTCGCCATTCCACGCGCTTTAAGATGCCGCCTAGCCCAGTATGCTATCTGAAATAGGACCGACGTAAATTGAACAAATGTGATAGAATTTTTCTGAATTCTTAAATAAACCATAATATGAAATGATCTAATCGGGTCTCTGTTTGCCCTACCCTAGAAGCTTAAGACTGCATTTCAGTCGTCATTTCATGCGCTTTGAGATGCCGCTTATCCCAATACGCTATCTGAAATAGGAGCGACGTGAATTGAACAATTGTGATAGAATTTCGCTGAATTCTTAAATTAACCATAATATAAAATGATCTAATGGGGTCTCTGTTTGCCCTGCCCTAGAAGTTTAATAGTGCATTTTACTCGTCATTTCATGCGCACTGAGATGCCGCTTAGCCCAATACGCTATCTGAAATAGGAGCTACGTAAGTTGAACAAATGTCACAGCATTACGCTGAATTCTTATATTAACCGTAATATAAAATGATCTAATCGGGTCTCTGTTTGCCTTATCCTAGAAGTTTAATAGTGCATTTTACTCGCCATTTCATGCGCTTTGAGATGCCGCTTAGCCCAATACGGTATCTGAAATAGGAGCGACGTAAATTAAACAAATGTAATAGAATTTCATTGAATCCTTATATTAACCAAAATATAAAATGATCTAATCGGGTCTCGGATTGCCCTATCATAGATGTTTAAGTGTGCATTTTACTCGCCCTTCCACGCGCTTTAAGATGCCGCCCAGCCCAGTACGCTATCTGAAATAGGAGCGACGTAAGTTGAACAAATGTGATAGAATTACGCTGAATTCTTATATTAACCGTAATATGAAATGGTCTAATCGGGTCTCCGTTTGCCTTATCCTAGAAGTTTAATAGTGCATTTTACTCGTCATTTCATGCGCTTTGAGATGCCGCTTAGCCCAATACGCTATCTGAAATAGGAGCGATGAAAACTGAACAAATGTGATAGAATTTTGCTGAATTCTTAAATTAACCATAATATAAAATGATGTAATCGGGTCTCTGTTCGCCCTACCCAAGACGTTTAATAGTGCATTTCTCTCGTCATTTCATGCGCTTTGAGATGCCGCTTAGCCCAATAGCTATCTGAAATAGGAGCGACGTAAATTGAACAAATGTGATAGAATTTCGCTGAATTCTTATATTAACCATAATATAAAATGATCTAATCGGGTCTCTGATTGCCCTACCCTAGAAGTTTAATAGTGCATTTTACTCGCCCTTTCGTGCGCTTTGAGATGCCGCTTAGCCCAATACGCTATCTGAAATAGGAGCGACGGAAATTGAACAAATGTGATAGAATTTCGCTGAATTCTTATATTAACCAAAATATAAAATGATCAAATCGGGTCTCTGATTGCCCTATCATAGAAGTTTAATAGTGCATTTTACTCGCCATTCCACGCGCTTTAAGTTGCCGCCTAGCCCAGTACGCTATCTGAAATAGGAGCTACGTAAGTTGAACAAATGTGACAGAATTACGCTGAATTCTTATATTAACCGTAATATAAAATGATCTAATCGTGTCTCTGTTTGCCTTATCCTAGAAGTTTAATAGTGCATTTTACTCGCCATTTCATGCGCTTTGAGATGCCGCTTAGCCCAATAAGCTATCTGAAATAGGAGCGATGTAAATTGACCAAATGTGATAGAATTTCGCTGAATTCTTATATTAACCAAAAGTTAAAATGATCTAATCGGGTCTCTGATTGCCCTATCATAGAAGTTTAATAGAGCATTTTACTCGCCATTCCACGCGCATTAAGATGCCGCCTAGCCCAGTACGCTATCTGAAATAGGAGAGACGGAAATTGAACAAATGTGATAGAATTTTGCCGAATTCTTAAATTAACCCTAATATAAAATGATGTAATCGGGTCTCTGTTCGCCCTACACAAGAAGTTTAATAGTGCATTTCTCTCGACATTTCATGTGCTTTGAGATGCCGCTTAGCCCAATACGCTATCTGAAATAGGAGCGACGTAAATTGAACAAATGTGATAGAATTTTTCTGAATTCTTATTTTAACCTTAGTGTAAAATGATGTAATCGGGTCTTTGTTCGCCCTATCCTAGAAGTTTAATAGTGCATTTCTCTCGTCATTTCATGCGCTTTGAGATGCCGCTTAGCCCAATAAGCTATCTGAAATAGGAGCGACGTAAATTGAACAAATGTGATAGAATTTTTCTGAATTCTTAAATAAACCATAATATGAAATGATCTAATCGTGTCTCTGTTTGCCTTATCCTAGAAGTTTAATAGTGCATTTCTCTCGTCATTTCATGCGCTTTGAGATACCGCTTAGCCCAATACGCTATCTGAAATAGGAGCGACGTAAATTGAACAAATCTGATAGAATTTCCCTGACATCTTATATTAAACAAAATATAAAATGATCTAAACGGGACTCTGATGGCCCTATCATAGAAGTTTAGTAGTGCATTTTACTCGCCCTTCCACGCGCTTTAAGATGCCGCCTAGCCCAGTACACTATCTGAAATAGGAGCGACGTATGTTGAACAAATGTGATAGAATTTCCCTGAATTCTTATATTAACCTTAATGAAAAATGATCTAATCGGGTCTCTGATTGCCCTACCCTAGAAGTTTAATAGTGCATTTTACTCGCCATTCCACGCGCTTTAAGATGCCGCCTAGCCCAGTATGCTATCTGAAATAGGAACGACGTAAATTGAACAAATGTGATAGAATTTTTCTGAATTCTTAAATAAACCATAATATGAAATGATCTAATCGGGTCTCTGTTTGCCCTACCCTAGAAGCTTAAGACTGCATTTCAGTCGTCATTTCATGCGCTTTGAGATGCCGCTTATCCCAATACGCTATCTGAAATAGGAGCGACGTGAATTGAACAATTGTGATAGAATTTCGCTGAATTCTTAAATTAACCATAATATAAAATGATCTAATGGGGTCTCTGTTTGCCCTGCCCTAGAAGTTTAATAGTGCATTTTACCCGTCATTTCATGCGCATTGAGATGCCGCTTAGCCCAATACGCTATCTGAAATAGGAGCAACGTAAGTTGAACAAATGTCACAGAATTACGCTGAATTCTTATATTAACCGTAATATAAAATGATCTAATCGGGTCTCTGTTTGCCTTATCCTAGAAGTTTAATAGTGCATTTTACTCGCCATTTCATGCGCTTTGAGATGCCGCTAAGCCCAATACGCTATCTGAAATAGGAGCGACGTAAATTGAACAAATGTGATAGAATTTCGCTGAATTCTTATATTAACCATAATATGAAATGATGTAATCGGGTCTCTGTTTGCCTTATCCTAGAAGTTTAATAGTGCATTTTACTCGCCATTACATGCGCTTTGAGATGCCGCTTAGCCCAATAAGCTATCTGAAATAGGAGCGATGAAAACTGAACAAATGTGATAGAATTTTGCTGAATTCTTAAATTAACCATAATATAAAATGATGTAATCGGGTCTCTGTTCGCCCTACCCAAGACGTTTAATAGTGCATTTCTCTCGTCATTTCATGCGCTTTGAGATGCCGCTTAGCCCAATAGCTATCTGAAATAGGAGCGACGTAAATTGAACAAATGTGATAGAATTTCGCTGAATTCTTATTATAACCTTAATGTAAAATGATCTAATCGGGTCTTTGCTCGCCCTACCCTGGAAGTTTAATAGTGCATTCCACTCGTCATTTCATGCGCTTTGAGATGCCGCTTAGCCCAATAAGCTATCTGAAATAGCAGCGACGTAAATTGAACAAATGTGATAGAACTTCGCTGAATTCTTATATTAACCATAATATAAAATGATCTAATCGGGTCTCTGATTGCCCCACCCTAGAAGTTTAATAGTGCATTTTACTCGCCCTTTCGTGCGCTTTGAGATGCCGCATAGCCCAATACGCTATCTGAAATAGGAGCGACGGAAACTGAACAAATGTGATAGAATTTCGCTGAATTCTTATATTAACCAAAATATAAAATGATCAAATCGGGTCTCTGATTGCCCTATCATAGAAGCTTAATAGTGCATTTTACTCGCCATTCCACGCGCTTTAAGTTGCCGCCTAGCCCAGTACGCTATATGAAATAGGAGCTACGTAAGTTGAACAAATGTGACAGAATTACGCTGAATTCTTATATTAACCGTAATATAAAATGATCTAATCGTGTCTCTGTTTGCCTTATCCTAGAAGTTTAATAGTGCATTTTACTCGCCATTTCATGCGCTTTGAGATGCCGCTTAGCCCAATAAGCTATCTGAAATAGGAGCGATGTAAATTGACCAAATGTGATAGAATTTCGCTGAATTCTTATATTAACCAAAAGTTAAAATGATCTAATCGGGTCTCTGATTGCCCTATCATAGAAGTTTAATAGAGCATTTTACTCGCCATTCCACGCGCATTAAGATGCCGCCTAGCCCAGTACGCTATCTGAAATAGGAGAGACGGAAATTGAACAAATGTGATAGAATTTTGCCGAATTCTTAAATTAACCCTAATATAAAATGATGTAATCGGGTCTCTGTTCGCCCTACACAAGAAGTTTAGTAGTGCATTTCTCTCGACATTTCATGTGCTTTGAGATGCCGCTTAGCCCAATACGCTATCTGAAATAGGAGCGACGTAAATTGAACAAATGTGATAGAATTTTTCTGAATTCTTATTTTAACCTTAGTGTAAAATGATGTAATCGGGTCTTTGTTCGCCCTATCCTAGAAGTTTAATAGTGCATTTCTCTCGTCATTTCATGCGCTTTGAGATGCCGCTTAGCCCAATAAGCTATCTGAAATAGGAGCGACGTAAATTGAACAAATGTGATAGAATTTTTCTGAATTCTTAAATAAACCATAATATGAAATGATCTAATCGTGTCTCTGTTTGCCTTATCCTAGAAGTTTAATAGTGCATTTCTCTCGTCATTTCATGCGCTTTGAGATACCGCTTAGCCCAATACGCTATCTGAAATAGGAGCGACGTAAATTGAACAAATCTGATAGAATTTCCCTGACATCTTATATTAAACAAAATATAAAATGATCTAAACGGGACTCTGATGGCCCTATCATAGAAGTTTAGTAGTGCATTTTACTCGCCCTTCCACGCGCTTTAAGATGCCGCCTAGCCCAGTACACTATCTGAAATAGGAGCGACGTATGTTGAACAAATGTGATAGAATTTCCCTGAATTCTTATATTAACCTTAATGAAAAATGATCTAATCGGGTCTCTGATTGCCCTACCCTAGAAGTTTAATAGTGCATTTTACTCGCCATTCCACGCGCTTTAAGATGCCGCCTAGCCCAGTATGCTATCTGAAATAGGAACGACGTAAATTGAACAAATGTGATAGAATTTTTCTGAATTCTTAAATAAACCATAATATGAAATGATCTAATCGGGTCTCTGTTTGCCCTACCCTAGAAGCTTAAGACTGCATTTCAGTCGTCATTTCATGCGCTTTGAGATGCCGCTTATCCCAATACGCTATCTGAAATAGGAGCGACGTGAATTGAACAATTGTGATAGAATTTCGCTGAATTCTTAAATTAACCATAATATAAAATGATCTAATGGGGTCTCTGTTTGCCCTGCCCTAGAAGTTTAATAGTGCATTTTACTCGTCATTTCATGCGCATTGAGATGCCGCTTAGCCCAATACGCTATCTGAAATAGGAGCTACGTAAGTTGAACAAATGTCACAGAATTACGCTGAATTCTTATATTAACCGTAATATAAAATGATCTAATCGGGTCTCTGTTTGCCTTATCCTAGAAGTTTAATAGTGCATTTTACTCGCCATTTCATGCGCTTTGAGATGCCGCTAAGCCCGATACGCTATCTGAAATAGGAGCGACGTAAATTGAACAAATGTGATAGAATTTCGCTGAATTCTTATATTAACCATAATATGAAATGATGTAATCGGGTCTCTGTTTGCCTTATCCTAGAAGTTTAATAGTGCATTTTACTCGCCATTTCATGCGCTTTGAGATGCCGCTTAGCCCAATAAGCTATCTGAAATAGGAGCGATGAAAACTGAACAAATGTGATAGAATTTTGCTGAATTCTTAAATTAACCATAATATAAAATGATGTAATCGGGTCTCTGTTCGCCCTACCCAAGACGTTTAATAGTGCATTTCTCTCGTCATTTCATGCGCTTTGAGATGCCGCTTAGCCCAATAGCTATCTGAAATAGGAGCGACGTAAATTGAACAAATGTGATAGAATTTCGCTGAATTCTTATTATAACCTTAATGTAAAATGATCTAATCGGGTCTTTGCTCGCCCTACCCTGGAAGTTTAATAGTGCATTCCACTCGTCATTTCATGCGCTTTGAGATGCCGCTTAGCCCAATAAGCTATCTGAAATAGCAGCGACGTAAATTGAACAAATGTGATAGAAGTTCGCTGAATTCTTATATTAACCATAATATAAAATGATCTAATCGGGTCTCTGATTGCCCTACCCTAGAAGTTTAATAGTGCATTTTACTCGCCCTTTCGTGCGCTTTGAGATGCCGCATAGCCCAATACGCTATCTGAAATAGGAGCGACGGAAACTGAACAAATGTGATAGAATTTCGCTGAATTCTTATATTAACCAAAATATAAAATGATCAAATCGGGTCTCTGATTGCCCTATCATAGAAGCTTAATAGTGCATTTTACTCGCCATTCCACGCGCTTTAAGTTGCCGCCTAGCCCAGTACGCTATATGAAATAGGAGCTACGTAAGTTGAACAAATGTGACAGAATTACGCTGAATTCTTATATTAACCGTAATATAAAATGATGTAATCGTGTCTCTGTTTGCCTTATCCTAGAAGTTTAATAGTGCATTTTACTCGCCATTTCATGCGCTTTGAGATGCCGCTTAGCCCAATAAGCTATCTGAAATAGGAGCGATGTAAATTGACCAAATGTGATAGAATTTCGCTGAATTCTTATATTAACCAAAAGTTAAAATGATCTAATCGGGTCTCTGATTGCCCTATCATAGAAGTTTAATAGAGCATTTTACTCGCCATTCCACGCGCATTAAGATGCCGCCTAGCCCAGTACGCTATCTGAAATAGGAGAGACGGAAATTGAACAAATGTGATAGAATTTTGCCGAATTCTTAAATTAACCCTAATATAAAATGATGTAATCGGGTCTCTGTTCGCCCTACACAAGAAGTTTAGTAGTGCATTTCTCTCGACATTTCATGTGCTTTGAGATGCCGCTTAGCCCAATACGCTATCTGAAATAGGAGCGACGTAAATTGAACAAATGTGATAGAATTTTTCTGAATTCTTATTTTAACCTTAGTGTAAAATGATGTAATCGGGTCTTTGTTCGCCCTATCCTAGAAGTTTAATAGTGCATTTCTCTCGTCATTTCATGCGCTTTGAGATGCCGCTTAGCCCAATAAGCTATCTGAAATAGGAGCGACGTAAATTGAACAAATGTGATAGAATTTTTCTGAATTCTTAAATAAACCATAATATGAAATGATCTAATCGTGTCTCTGTTTGCCTTATCCTAGAAGTTTAATAGTGCATTTCTCTCGTCATTTCATGCGCTTTGAGATACCGCTTAGCCCAATACGCTATCTGAAATAGGAGCGACGTAAATTGAACAAATCTGATAGAATTTCCCTGACATCTTATATTAAACAAAATATAAAATGATCTAAACGGGACTCTGATGGCCCTATCATAGAAGTTTAGTAGTGCATTTTACTCGCCCTTCCACGCGCTTTAAGATGCCGCCTAGCCCAGTACACTATCTGAAATAGGAGCGACGTATGTTGAACAAATGTGATAGAATTTCCCTGAATTCTTATATTAACCTTAATGAAAAATGATCTAATCGGGTCTCTGATTGCCCTACCCTAGAAGTTTAATAGTGCATTTTACTCGCCATTCCACGCGCTTTAAGATGCCGCCTAGCCCAGTATGCTATCTGAAATAGGAACGACGTAAATTGAACAAATGTGATAGAATTTTTCTGAATTCTTAAATAAACCATAATATGAAATGATCTAATCGGGTCTCTGTTTGCCCTACCCTAGAAGCTTAAGACTGCATTTCAGTCGTCATTTCATGCGCTTTGAGATGCCGCTTATCCCAATACGCTATCTGAAATAGGAGCGACGTGAATTGAACAATTGTGATAGAATTTCGCTGAATTCTTAAATTAACCATAATATAAAATGATCTAATGGGGTCTCTGTTTGCCCTGCCCTAGAAGTTTAATAGTGCATTTTACTCGTCATTTCATGCGCATTGAGATGCCGCTTAGCCCAATACGCTATCTGAAATAGGAGCTACGTAAGTTGAACAAATGTCACAGAATTACGCTGAATTCTTATATTAACCGTAATATAAAATGATCTAATCGGGTCTCTGTTTGCCTTATCCTAGAAGTTTAATAGTGCATTTTACTCGCCATTTCATGCGCTTTGAGATGCCGCTAAGCCCGATACGCTATCTGAAATAGGAGCGACGTAAATTGAACAAATGTGATAGAATTTCGCTGAATTCTTATATTAACCATAATATGAAATGATGTAATCGGGTCTCTGTTTGCCTTATCCTAGAAGTTTAATAGTGCATTTTACTCGCCATTTCATGCGCTTTGAGATGCCGCTTAGCCCAATAAGCTATCTGAAATAGGAGCGATGAAAACTGAACAAATGTGATAGAATTTTGCTGAATTCTTAAATTAACCATAATATAAAATGATGTAATCGGGTCTCTGTTCGCCCTACCCAAGACGTTTAATAGTGCATTTCTCTCGTCATTTCATGCGCTTTGAGATGCCGCTTAGCCCAATAGCTATCTGAAATAGGAGCGACGTAAATTGAACAAATGTGATAGAATTTCGCTGAATTCTTATTATAACCTTAATGTAAAATGATCTAATCGGGTCTTTGCTCGCCCTACCCTGGAAGTTTAATAGTGCATTCCACTCGTCATTTCATGCGCTTTGAGATGCCGCTTAGCCCAATAAGCTATCTGAAATAGGAGCGACGTAAATTGAACAAATGTGATAGAAGTTCGCTGAATTCTTATATTAACCATAATATAAAATGATCTAATCGGGTCTCTGATTGCCCTACCCTAGAAGTTTAATAGTGCATTTTACTCGCCCTTTCGTGCGCTTTGAGATGCCGCATAGCCCAATACGCTATCTGAAATAGGAGCGACGGAAATTGAACAAATGTGATAGAATTTCGCTGAATTCTTATATTAACCAAAATATAAAATGATCAAATCGGGTCTCTGATTGCCCTATCATAGAAGCTTAATAGTGCATTTTACTCGCCATTCCACGCGCTTTAAGTTGCCGCCTAGCCCAGTACGCTATATGAAATAGGAGCTACGTAAGTTGAACAAATGTGACAGAATTACGCTGAATTCTTATATTAACCGTAATATAAAATGATCTAATCGTGTCTCTGTTTGCCTTATCCTAGAAGTTTAATAGTGCATTTTACTCGCCATTTCATGCGCTTTGAGATGCCGCTTAGCCCAATAAGCTATCTGAAATAGGAGCGATGTAAATTGACCAAATGTGATAGAATTTCGCTGAATTCTTATATTAACCAAAAGTTAAAATGATCTAATCGGGTCTCTGATTGCCCTATCATAGAAGTTTAATAGAGCATTTTACTCGCCATTCCACGCGCATTAAGATGCCGCCTAGCCCAGTACGCTATCTGAAATAGGAGAGACGGAAATTGAACAAATGTGATAGAATTTTGCCGAATTCTTAAATTAACCCTAATATAAAATGATGTAATCGGGTCTCTGTTCGCCCTACACAAGAAGTTTAATAGTGCATTTCTCTCGACATTTCATGTGCTTTGAGATGCCGCTTAGCCCAATACGCTATCTGAAATAGGAGCGACGTAAATTGAACAAATGTGATAGAATTTTTCTGAATTCTTATTTTAACCTTAGTGTAAAATGATGTAATCGGGTCTTTGTGCGCCCTATCGTAGAAGTTTAATAGTGCATTCCTCTCGTCATTTCATGCGCTTTGAGATGCCGCTTAGCCCAATAAGCTATCTGAAATAGGAGCGACGTAAATTGAACAAATGTGATAGAATTTTTCTGAATTCTTAAATAAACCATAATATGAAATGATCTAATCGTGTCTCTGTTTGCCTTATCCTAGAAGTTTAATAGTGCATTTCTCTCGTCATTTCATGCGCTTTGAGATACCGCTTAGCCCAATACGCTATCTGAAATAGGAGCGACGTAAATTGAACAAATCTGATAGAATTTCCCTGACATCTTATATTAAACAAAATATAAAATGATCTAAACGGGACTCTGATGGCCCTATCATAGAAGTTTAGTAGTGCATTTTACTCGCCCTTCCACGCGCTTTAAGATGCCGCCTAGCCCAGTACACTATCTGAAATAGGAGCGACGTATGTTGAACAAATGTGATAGAATTTCCCTGAATTCTTATATTAACCTTAATGAAAAATGATCTAATCGGGTCTCTGATTGCCCTACCCTAGAAGTTTAATAGTGCATTTTACTCGCCATTCCACGCGCTTTAAGATGCCGCCTAGCCCAGTATGCTATCTGAAATAGGAACGACGTAAATTGAACAAATGTGATAGAATTTTTCTGAATTCTTAAATAAACCATAATATGAAAAGATCTAATCGGGTCTCTGTTTGCCCTACCCTAGAAGCTTAAGACTGCATTTCAGTCGTCATTTCATGCGCTTTGAGATGCCGCTTATCCCAATACGCTATCTGAAATAGGAGCGACGTGAATTGAACAATTGTGATAGAATTTCGCTGAATTCTTAAATTAACCATAATATAAAATGATCTAATCGGGTCTCTGTTTGCCCTGCCCTAGAAGTTTAATAGTGCATTTTACTCGTCATTTCATGCGCATTGAGATGCCGCTTAGCCCAATACGCTATCTGAAATAGGAGCTACGTAAGTTGAACAAATGTCACAGAATTACGCTGAATTCTTATATTAACCGTAATATAAAATGATCTAATCGGGTCTCTGTTTGCCTTATCCTAGAAGTTTAATAGTGCATTTTATTCGCCATTTCTTGCGCTTTGAGATGCAGCTTAGCCCAATACGCTATCTGAAATAGGAGCGACGTAAACTGAACAAATGTGATAGAATTTCGCTGAATTCTTATATTAACCTTAATGTAAAATGATCTAATCGGGTCTCTGATTGCCCTACCCTAGAAGTTTAATAGTGCATTTTACTCGCCATTCCACGCGCTTTAAGATGCCGCCTAGCACAATACGCTATCTGAAATAGGAGCGACGTAAACTGAACAAATGTGATAGAATTTCGCTGAATTCTTATATTAACCTTAATGTAAAATGATCTAATCGGGTCTCTGATTGCCCTACCCTAGAAGTTTAATAGTGCATTTTACTCGCCATTCCACGCGCTTTAAGATGCCGCCTAGCTCAGTATGCTATCTGAAATAGGAACGACGTAAATTGAACAAATGTGATAGAATTTTGCTGAATTCTTAAATTAACCATAATATAAAATGATCTAATCGGGTCTCTGATTGCCCTACCCTAGAAGTTTAATAGTGCATTTCACTCGTCATTTCATGCGCATTGAGATGCCGCTTAGCCCAATGCGCTATCTGAAAGAGGAGCTACGTAAGTTGAACAAATGTCACAGAATTACGCTGAATTCTTATATTAACCGTAATATAAAATGATCTAATCGGGTCTCTGTTTGCCTTATTCTAGAAGTTTAATAGTGCATTTTACTCGCCATTTCATGCGCTTTGAGATGCCGCTACGCCCAATACGCTATCTGAAATAGGAGCGACGTAAATTGAACAAATGTGATAGAATTTCGCTGAATTCTTATATTAACCAAAATATAAAATGATCTGATCGGGTCTCTGTTTGCCTTACCCTAGAAGTTTAATAGTGCATTTTACGAGCCATTTCTTGCGCTTTGAGATGCAGCTTAGCCCAATACGCTATCTGAAATAGGAGCGACGTAAACTGAACAAATGTGATAGAATTTCGCTGAATTCTTATATTAACCAAAATATAAAATGATCAAATCGGGTCTCTGATTGCCCTATCATAGAAGTTTAATAGTGCATTTTACTCGCCATTCCACGCGCTTTAAGTTGCCGCCTAGCCCAGTACGCTATATGAAATAGGAGCTACGTAAGTTGAACAAATGTGACAGAATTACGCTGAATTCTTATATTAACCGTAATATAAAATGATCTAATCGTGTCTCTGTTTGCCTTATCCTAGAAGTTTAATAGTGCATTTTACTCGCCATTTCATGCGCTTTGAGATGCCGCTTAGCCCAATAAGCTATCTGAAATAGGAGCGATGTAAATTGACCAAATGTGATAGAATTTCGCTGAATTCTTATATTAACCAAAAGTTAAAATGATCTAATCGGGTCTCTGATTGCCCTATTATAGAAGTTTAATAGAGCATTTTACTCGCCATTCCACGCGCTTTAAGATGCCGCCTAGCCCAGTACGCTATCTGAAATAGGAGCGACGTAAATTGAACAAATGTGATAGCATTTCGCTGAATTCTTAAATTAACCATAATATAAAATGATGTAATCGGGTCTCTGTTCGCCCTACACAAGAAGTTTAATAGTGCATTTCTCTCGTCATTTCATGTGCTTTGAGATGCCGCTTAGCCCAATACGCTATCTGAAATAGGAGCGACGTAAATTGAACAAATGTGATAGAATTTTTCTGAATTCTTATTTTAACCTTAGTGTAAAATGATCTAATCGGGTCTTTGTTCGCCCTATCCTGGAAGTTTAATAGTGCATTTCTCTCGTCATTTCATGCGCTTTGAGATGCCGCTTAGCCCAATAAGCTATCTGAAATAGGAGGGACGTAAATTGAACAAATGTGATAGAATTTTTCTGAATTCTTAAATAAACCATAATATGAAATGATGTAATCGGGTCTCTGTTTGCCCTACCCTAGAAGTATAAGAGTGCATTTCAGTCGTCATTTCATGCGCTTTGAGATGCCGCTTATCCCAATACGCTATCTGAAATAGGAGCGACGTAAATTGAACAATTGTGATAGAATTTCTCTGAATTCTTAAATTAACCATAATATAAAATGATCTAATGGGGTCTCTGTTTGCCCTGCCCTAGAAGTTTAATAGTGCATTTTACTCGCCATTTCTTGCGCTTTGAGATGCCGCTTAGCCCAGTACGCTATATGAAATAGGAGCGACGTAAATTGAACAAATGTAATAGAATTTCGCTGAATTCTCATTTTAACCTTAATGTAAAATGATCTAATCGGGACACTGATTGCCCTATCATAGAAGTTTAATAGTGCATTTTACTCGCCATTCCACGCGCTTTAAGTTGCCGCCTAGCCCAGTACGCTATCTGAAATAGGAGCTACGCAACTTGAACAAATGTGACAGAATTACGCTGAATTCTTATATTAACCGTAATATAAAATGATCTAATCGTGTCTCTGTTTGCCTTATCCTAGAAGTTTAATAGTGCATTTCTCTCGTCATTTCATGCGCTTTGAGATGCCGCTTAGCCCAATACGCTATCTGAAATAGGAGCGACGTAAATTGAACAAATCTGATAGAATTTCCCTGACATCTTATATTAAACAAAATATAAAATGATCTAAACGGGACTCTGATTGCCCTATCATAGAAGTTTAGTAGTGCATTTTACTCGCCCTTCCACGCGCTTTAAGATGCCGCCTAGACCAGTACACTATCTGAAATAGGAGCGACGTATGTTGAACAAATGTGATAGAATTTCCCTGAATTCTTATATTAACCTTAATGAAAAATGATCTAATCGGGTCTCTGATTGCCCTACCCTAGAAGTTTAATAGTGCATTTTACTCGCCATTCCACGCGCTTTAAGATGCCGCCTAGCCCAGTATGCTATCTGAAATAGGAACGACGTAAATTGAACAAATGTGATAGAATTTTTCTGAATTCTTAAATAAACCATAATATGAAATGATCTAATCGGGTCTCTGTTTGCCCTACCCTAGAAGCTTAAGACTGCATTTCAGTCGTCATTTCATGCGCTTTGAGATGCCGCTTATCCCAATACGCTATCTGAAATAGGAGCGACGTGAATTGAACAATTGTGATAGAATTTCGCTGAATTCTTAAATTAACCATAATATAAAATGATCTAATGGGGTCTCTGTTTGCCCTGCCCTAGAAGTTTAATAGTGCATTTTACTCGTCATTTCATGCGCATTGAGATGCCGCTTAGCCCAATACGCTATCTGAAATAGGAGCTACGTAAGTTGAACAAATGTCACAGCATTACGCTGAATTCTTATATTAACCGTAATATAAAATGATCTAATCGGGTCTCTGTTTGCCTTATCCTAGAAGTTTAATAGTGCATTTTACTCGCCATTTCATGCGCTTTGAGATGCCGCTTAGCCCAATACGGTATCTGAAATAGGAGCGACGTAAATTAAACAAATGTAATAGAATTTCATTGAATTCTTATATTAACCAAAATATAAAATGATCTAATCGGGTCTCGGATTGCCCTATCATAGATGTTTAAGTGTGCATTTTACTCGTCCTTCCACGCGCTTTAAGATGCCGCCCAGCCCAGTACGCTATCTGAAATAGGAGCGACGTAAGTTGAACAAATGTGATAGAATTACGCTGAATTCTTATATTAACCGTAATATGAAATGGTCTAATCGGGTCTCCGTTTGCCTTATCCTAGAAGTTTAATAGTGCATTTTACTCGTCATTTCATGCGCTTTGAGATGCCGCTTAGCCCAATACGCTATCTGAAATAGGAGCGATGAAAACTGAACAAATGTGATAGAATTTTGCTGAATTCTTAAATTAACCATAATATAAAATGATGTAATCGGGTCTCTGTTCGCCCTACCCAAGACGTTTAATAGTGCATTTCTCTCGTCATTTCATGCGCTTTGAGGTGCCGCTTAGCCCAATAGCTATCTGAAATAGGAGCGACGTAAATTGAACAAATGTGATAGAATTTCGCTGAATTCTTATTATAACCTTAATGTAAAATGATCTAATCGGGTCTTTGCTCGCCCTACCCTGGAAGTTTAATAGTGCATTCCACTCGTCATTTCATGCGCTTTGAGATGCCGCTTAGCCCAATAAGCTATCTGAAATAGCAGCGACGTAAATTGAACAAATGTGATAGAAGTTCGCTGAATTCTTATATTAACCATAATATAAAATGATCTAATCGGGTCTCTGATTGCCCTACCCTAGAAGTTTAATAGTGCATTTTACTCGCCCTTTCGTGCGCTTTGAGATGCCGCTTAGCCCAATACGCTATCTGAAATAGGAGCGACGGAAATTGAACAAATGTGATAGAATTTCGCTGAATTCTTATATTAACCAAAATATAAAATGATCAAATCGGGTCTCTGATTGCCCTATCATAGAAGTTTAATAGTGCATTTTACTCGCCATTCCACGCGCTTTAAGTTGCCGCCTAGCCCAGTACGCTATCTGAAATAGGAGCTACGTAAGTTGAACAAATGTGACAGAATTACGCTGAATTCTTATATTAACCGTAATATAAAATGATCTAATCGTGTCTCTGGTTGCCTTATCCTAGAAGTTTAATAGTGCATTTTACTCGCCATTTCATGCGCTTTGAGATGCCGCTTAGCCCAATAAGCTATCTGAAATAGGAGCGATGTAAATTGACCAAATGTGATAGAATTTCGCTGAATTCTTATATTAACCAAAAGTTAAAATGATCTATTCGGGTCTCTGATTGCCCTATCATAGAAGTTTAATAGAGCATTTTACTCGCCATTCCACGCGCATTAAGATGCCGCCTAGCCCAGTACGCTATCTGAAATAGGAGAGACGGAAATTGAACAAATGTGATAGAATTTTGCCGAATTCTTAAATTAACCCTAATATAAAATGATGTAATCGGGTCTCTGTTCGCCCTACACAAGAAGTTTAATAGTGCATTTCTCTCGACATTTCATGTGCTTTGAGATGCCGCTTAGCCCAATACGCTATCTGAAATAGGAGCGACGTAAATTGAACAAATGTGATAGAATTTTTCTGAATTCTTATTTTAACCTTAGTGTAAAATGATGTAATCGGGTCTTTGTTCGCCCTATCCTAGAAGTTTAATAGTGCATTTCTCTCGTCATTTCATGCGCTTTGAGATGCCGCTTAGCCCAATAAGCTATCTGAAATAGGAGCGACGTAAATTGAACAAATGTGATAGAATTTTTCTGAATTCTTAAATAAACCATAATATGAAATGATCTAATCGTGTCTCTGTTTGCCT